>JAYRBW010057757.1:0-10888 GCA_036023295.1 Invenusta paracnida | reverse complement strand
ATTATTATTATTATTATTATTATTATTATTATTATTATTATTATTATTATTATTATTGTTATTATTATTATTATTATATATTCTTGGTTATTTATGTATAATTTTGTCTTGATATGTCCATATTGGCACAAATATTTGAATTTTTGTATGCAAAGTACGTTACAATTATGTGTTAGATGACTATCTCATACATCATTGCCAATCACTTATTATAATACCTAAGTATATACTGCAAATACGTAGTAAACATCTTAAATTTATATTTTGTCTCCAAAACATTTTCCGAATATGTAATTAAAATACTTAAAATATTTTGCTTAAACTTTGTAAATCAACGCAGTAACCATATATAAAATATTTTTTAAATTATCACCTTCGTTATGTATCAGAATAGAAAGCGTAACAATTACGTTCGAGAAGATAATGCAAGCAGCTCCTCTGAATCAAGTGATGCCGGTATAAGTTTGTATAAATTGTGATACCTACTTTTTTTATACATTATCATAGGAGTCATAACTCCTTTTTAAGGTTAGGGTCCCCAACACATACAATATGTTATAATATTAATAATAATAAAAAGTATCCAAAACAAGGTTTATTTTAATCTGCATATTAGGAATTAAGAAGATAGTTAGAATGAACATAAATTTTGAAAGTCGTTTATTTACTTTATTTACTTTAATTATATTTAATATGTATGTGTACTATTGTGATAACAATAAGATCATTGTATTTGTTGGGCTTGCCATATGATATTGATAATGATATGGGCGATTATGGAGTTCTTCCACAATTTTTTTTTCAAAAAAATAAAAAATAAAATATCGTAAAGGATTGTGAGATGCTTGATAATCGTGGTGTGGTTGTAGCCGCATGTGGACACCAGCTTTTAGTAGTGTATAGGAGTTACTTGTTTCTTATGATGATTTGTCATGTTTTGTAACGTTATTAAGATCATATGTTTGGTAATTACATTTATTTTTTGTTTATTGACGTTTAATAAAGAACCCCTATACACTCCTAAAAGCTGGCGGCTGTAACCACACCACGATTTTCCTGCATCTCACTATCCTTTACGATACTATTACAATATAAAAAATAAATTACATTTATTTATTATTTTATTTTTTTTTTTTTATGAAGAAAATTTAATTTTTGGCGCAAGAACTCCACAATCGATATGATATGATATCTAGACAATTATATATATATGACATTGATTTTTTATTAACAACACTAACAGTTGTAATACCAGGCAAAAGAAAATAGATTGACTCTCTTTATTATATAAGAAAACTAATATTCAAATATTCACATGACTAATCAAATGAAATTTTAATCAATTTTTCTTAAATTAAAAATAAAATATAAATAATTCAAAAGTCTGAAATCACTATATTATGAATATTATTATTACAAGTTGAAGTACAGAAATAAAATCAAATTTAAATCAAGATCTATTTACATATTTGAAAAATGGACAAATTATTTATTTTAAAATATATTACATAAATATAAGAACCTATAGTTATACTTATACAAGAAATAAAAAAATGCAACTTCAAGCAAATTAAAATAAATCTAATATTTCACTTTAATTGAATGAAATAATTTGTGTTTCTCATCAATAAATTTGTCTGATAGTTAATGCTAGATAAAGCAATAACATTTTAGCCAAAGAAATGTATCTATTTTAATTTTAAGCAAGTGTGTTGGCAACGATATATTATGTAAATTTGAAATTTGAATACTTTATAATGACTGAGATATTTTAAAACTATATTTAGCTTATAATAATTGGAAACAGTTCAATCATATACAATTTTATATCTATGTTAAACCATTTTAAGACAATGGATATTTCAGAGAGAGTAAGTAAGAATTATATATTGTAGCTCAACAATCATATAATATACATAAAAGTTACATATGGGCCAATCATATAATATATATAGATATAAATATCGTCATTGTCATTGACATACAATTTTGGTTCTTTTTAATTATTTACTCGCATTTTAAAACTTTATTAAAAAAACTCATTTATAATGTTAAAAGCCCTTTCCTGTATTTTTACTCAAGTTTTGGTGGTTGACAGACTCATTTAATCTTTTCAATGTTGTAAAAGACCCTACACGTATGGACTCATACTTCGATCATACTTTAATTAGTAATAATCTTAAGCATATATACACTGAACCCACAACCATTGGGCAATTCTGATCATCGCTCAATTTTGATAAAACCTATATCTATTTCACCTTTACAAAACACTGACCATATCAAATCATTGGTTAATGATTTACGTAAGTCTCATATCAATGTTTTTGTAACTAAACTTGCTTCTCAAGATTGGACAGTACTCTATAACCCATCGCTCTCTCTGGACGATAAGTGTAACATTTTTCATAATATTCTCGAAACATGCATTGCGGTTATCTATTCTAAAACTGTTACATTTAGCTCCAAAGACAAACCTTGAATTTCTCCAACTATCAAATCTTTGATCACTAAGCGTTGGAACGCTTTCAAATCTAAGAACTTCACCAAGTATGATCATTTTAAGGAAAAATTGAAACCGAAATCAATAAAAACAAATCAATCTGGGGCAAACATCAAAATAAGAAAAATATTTGGGATACAATTAAAAACCTTAAAGGTCAAAACTCATCCAATCCCATTGTTAATTTCTACCAGTCACTAACTTAGTCACTGCCTCTGATGAAATCAATCGCGAGCTCGTCGGTGTATTTTCTGAGCCTTCTTTGTATAATATTGAAAACCGTATCGAAGATTTTCCAGATCCAGATTTCCACAAATAGTGTGAAATCACACAAAAAGAGTGTGCAACAAAATCTACACTGTGCATGGTAGATTCACACTGAAATAGTGTGAAATCACACAAAAAGAGTGTGCAACAAAATCTACACTGTGCATGGTAGAATTACACTATATTTACCAATCAGAGTGTAGATTTTGTTGCACACTCTTTTTGTGTGATTTTACACTCTATTTTTTACAGTGTATATTGGGTGTATGGCATGCCAGGAAAAAAATCATTTTTAAATAATATTTATTGTATAAACAAGTAAAATTTATATATATGAAACAATTACACAAATCTTTGAAATTGTTTGATAACTGTTGCACTCTTCTGATTATTAACTGAAACTGATAATGCAGTGCATTCCATAAATATTCAGTCATTTTCACGCCAATACATCCATTTAAAGACAACATTTTGATTAAGAAATTTATATTTTCAACAGACGTAATGCGCACATAACAAAATCAATATCGTCTATCTGTTAACAATTTATTCGATTAAATAATATCTATAGTAACATCAACATCATTGTGTAATAGTTATGTATTTCATATAAAACGATTTTTTTGGGCACCCTATAATATAACAAAAAGCGTATTCATATATTTAATACAAGCGGGTTATTTTCGTTTTTTAGACATCTTGAAAAAAATTACTAGATACTGTTTTGAAGACCATTACAATGTTATAAAAACATATTTATTTACACTCGCCACCATTATTAAACTTTTATTATATTCCATTCAGGATTATTACTCTTTCTTGTTTCGCCTGGGTTATAAAATAAGTAATTTAATCATTTCCTTTCCACTAATCTTTCCTCACTTCAGATTTCTGATTTCTGTGACACATTTGTGGGCACAGAGAACACGAACTACTGCCTCGTTCCTCTCCAGTGCAATCCCGAGTTGGAACTTGTAATGGGTGACTTACTCTGTCCTCCCTTACATGTTATAGCAGTAGCCAAGGAAAGCGATCATTATAAACATAAGACGTGTAGTCCTCATTACTGAAAATATTTTTGCTTTGTGATTGTAGGTAGTCAATTTCCAATATATAGTTTTTATACTCTAGCTAAGTTGGCATATTACCAACGTGTAAGTAATTTGGCCATATAAAAGAAGTAAAAGATAGAAAAAATGAATATAACCGATATTATTCCATTCAAATAAAATACATACAACCTTTCACTAAAATAAAAATAGAAACAGATTATCGTAGTAGATACTACTATTATTCATACAAAGTGCACATCTGAAACTTCACCATCCTGTTACATTACGTATATGGAAAAAATCCCCCAAAACTCGACTCGTGATATCTAGCTTATCAAAATAGATTTATAAGAACACATTTTATTGTAAGAATATCAGAAAATTGACAATTTTCATCTCGATAATGTCTTGATAATATACACTTATGCCAGGCAGAATATTGTATTTAGTCTTTTCTTACTTATTGCCTGTGTGTATGCCAGAAGATAAGGCAGATATTTGTCTTCCTATTTAGTAACATGTGGGTTTGGTTTGCCTTAACATTTTTAATTCAACTTATTACTTTTTTAATAGGCCGCCAGTTTTTATAAATGTGTAGTTTGGCATTTTATAGAAGAATGTTAAACAGATATCTATTTATCTATGACTACACTAACAATGGATGAATATAATTTAATTAAGATGATGCAACAGTGCTTGTTCGTTTACAAAATATTTATTATCTTAAAATTTAATCGATATATTGCGTAATTGGTAAATGCTATCGTCAAGGTTTGCCATATGTTGTAAAATAATAAAATAACTGTCAACAGTACAATAGAGATTTATGAGAGAGAAATGTACGAACTTTAAGCTAGAATAAGGATTACATTCAAAGGCTGTTTGTGAATCTATCTAACAATCTAGTTGAGTCGATATAGTCTACGATTGTTAATTGTTAATTGTTGAAATTACTAATTTTATTTATTCTATATAGAACTTCTACCCAATGAACCAGAAAAGCAATACCCAGAATGTAGAATTGTTAGTAAAAGAAAGAATAGCATAAATATAAAACTGTACCTATGTATATGTTTTATTTATGTGCCATGTATCGAAGTAAAATAATTGTGTTATTTTAGTAATTGTACTAACTTAAATAATATAAAACTAACTATTGTAGAAGTCAAGAAACAATTATTATACGTTACAATCATAGACGAACCAGTTATGTGACCAATTCATCTATACATATGTTTATATATATTGTTCTCCAATATAACTTCTTATAATGATTAAACAGTACCTACATATTTAATGATCAAAAATCCACGTATATTGAACAAATCATTAGTAACACAAATTAATAAAAGGACAGAGTAATATGAATAATAATAGCATATATATGTATTGAAATACAGTTATATTGGTCAATCTTACAAAAGGAAAAAACATTTCAGATACAATAACAAGTATAAACAATTATTACACCATTCAAAAATATGAACCAAATTGTTTATGAGCTATGAATTTGACAAACATTGATTAATTAGGTATTAAAGGATATAATGATGTACGATTTATGCAC
This sequence comes from Invenusta paracnida, assembly GCA_036023295.1. Taxonomy (NCBI): domain Eukaryota; kingdom Metazoa; phylum Platyhelminthes; order Proseriata; family Coelogynoporidae; genus Invenusta; species Invenusta paracnida. Next base: position 5,499 of record JAYRBW010057757.1, on the reverse strand, counting down.
AATATGTATCTGTCTGATCAGCGTATACTGTATATATCAAGGCAGAATTTATTTATTAAATTACTGTACTAGTAAAGTGTTTCGATTTTGTTAATAATAACGTTGATAATAATATACTTGCTAATATCCAAGATATATAAATATTTTATGAACTTGTACGTCCTATACGTATTGACAATATTATTAGAATTATGTTCATATATATTTTCTATAGTAGAACATATATGTATGATTTATATACAAAACATACATTGAATACAAAAAGGAAAGAATACATTATACAGTGTTTTTATATATTTTTTTAGTTACTTTGATTTTAGAGATTAAAATAATAGCAATTATAATAATTGCATTTATATATGCATGAGAGTACTGAGATTTTGAGATCTAACATTTCTATTAACCTTTTCCCGACGGGCATCTCACAATATATTGTGTCTAAAATAAAATGTTTCAAACTTTTTGGTAAAACAATACACGTCATAATATGACATGTTATACATATATTGTACATTATAATGCGAAGTAAAGCTATACATAATATATGTTGTACGTTATATGCTTTAATATATAATTGTTAGCGTTTTACAATAAATGATTACCATTCTCAAGCAACATATGACGTGGCATGCATAACCAATGAAAACTATTTTTAGTTAAATTTAGAGAAATGAAAATGACAACAATTACAAAATTTAAATATGAATTGAATTTTTTGGTCTGGTTACAAAGTTAAAGCCTTATATTTGAAATGTCAATCACATTTAGTCTTTTATAGGCAGCGATAAATATAACTTGATAACTTGATATATAACCTAGTATACTTATTTTATGTCAGTAATACATATACATATGTGTGTACAAGAATAATAGTAAAATATTTGGAAATCTATTGGAATATATTGTAATTAAAATAACAATTCCCATATAAATAAGTCTATTGAGTATAGCTGAGTATATAATATGGTCCGACAGTGTTCGTTTCAACAAATAAATTCCAGAACAAATCATAGATTACACCGTTCATATATTTCTTCAAGATAATTCCACAACAAAGCCAAGCGAACTGACAAACACCCCTATTGTTGGCTTATTATCGATGCTGAAAATATACTGTATCTTGCGATAACGAGGCATCTTAACATTAATGCTATTATTATTTAAAATTACATTATGTAAATGTATATATTACATAATTGAAAAATGTTGTAGTAATAAATATATTTTGATGAATTCGCGAAAGTTCACTAGTTAGTATAAGTAATCATATAGAAATGATTCGCCAAATTGTTTTACCTACTACAAGGTCTTATCAAAATTGACTTATGCTATAAATATCTGCAATATAGTTTTAAGATTGCTATAATTATCTGGCAGTATGTCCTGCCTGCTTAGGGATTAACGCCTACACTTCATTCTCATGAGAGATCCAATAGGTTCCAAGAATTCAATCACGGTGATGGTACTAATACCTAACCAAAGGCCCATAATACCACCTAGTTCAGAAAAAAGAGTGGACAGTGGTACCACTAAATCCTCAGTTCGTTCCAAAGTATTCAGGGAATTAGTAAAGAAATTCATTGAAACATAGGGATACCTGGCCGTATCATTGGCTCTACGCCAAGCAAATTTTTGATAAGCAATAGTGGAGTCGTCCAATTGAAGACCAAGCTTTGCCGCATTTTTATTTATTTCTATAATGTTTCTATAAAGTACGTCTTCACTTTTATCTTTATCATATGGCCACTTATTAGTATTTGCAATATATTTATAGGATATTGTATTACAAGGTTCACAACTTTCCGCTGGCAAAGACGAGTTTATTTCATAATATTTCATTTCTTTATAATGACAGAGAACCGATTGTTTGACTTGGCTATTAATTACAAACTTACGGATTGCAGATTCATTTACAAATTTATCTGAAATGTCAAACAAGTACTCCGGTAGTTTTTTACAATACCCATACTTGTCAACTAAGCTTTTCGAAGAAATTAAGGTTTCATCTAAACACTTACATTTGGATGCAATAATTTCATGACTATTTATTTCATGACAAATGTCATGGGTACCAGTGTAGTTTTCCAGTACAACATTACCGTGTGACTTCCAGACCAGTTGGACGTCTCCAAGAGTTTCTTTGCACGGATACTTAGAGGTTGAAAGGGTTTTCTCCGTTTCCATGTCGATAGCAACCTCAATTTGAGTCTCAGTGTGGGCATGAAAGTGCAACCCTTTTGTGCTAGGCCTCGTGTTTCTCTCATGAATTTGAACAGAGTATCCGTCGTGGAATTTGTTCTGGAAGAGCGAAGATATCATACAAATTAAGACATAAATATAGAAAGGCACACATAAATTATGAACTCCAAGATCAAAATTAATTATATTACTCTTTCGCGCTATTAGAATAGAATCTATTGGATTATATATTTAATAAGAACTCAACTGAACTTACAATTTTCTCTTCATCCATATATTTATACGAGCCGTGTGTACTTAGTATGATTTGCAGACCACCGCCATCACCTGATGTTGCTAGTTTCTGATCACCAGGATGAAATGTAAAGCATTCGACATATTTCGGATGCTTCATGGTGGTGAAATTTCGGCTGTCACATTTAACACGTTTGTAGGTGCATTGAATAATTTGATCCTCCAGCTTTCTGTGCGCGTTTAGGGAATATTGATAATGGCGCAGTGACGATAACGCCAATTTTTCAAGTGGAATTTTTGCTATACTCGAGTTCATCTTCTGAATAGCTTTCCAAACTTTTTTGAAATTATTGAGATATGGTTTCACTGTTTTGTCATATTTGGAAACAGAAAAGGGTGAATTTGGACAGAAAGTAATGTCTGGAAAGCGGAAAGTGTCCGGTGTCATTCTTATTGCCGTAGATGTTTGGTAATCAAAATAATGAGAGAAAATTAGCACAGCGTGTCCAAAGAATGCAAGATACGCAGCTGCAACTATTGCAATCCATAATGGTCGTTTAAAATTCCTGGCGTTGGAAATCTTGGAGAAACCATGTGCAGTAGTGTTTTGACAAAAATTGTTAAATGTACTTTTGGCAGATAGTTTTTGATATTCCTCTTCAATTTCCATGATAAAAAAGGAATGTTTGAATAATTTTCAATAAATGAAGTGACTGTTTGGTACTGTATAGACTATGTTGAATTATTTCGTTGAATGCTTAGTTTAAATACTACAGCTATAATATAGAAACTCGATATTAGAAAATATGATCCTTTATAACAACTGCGGAAGTTATTATCTATTTATATTTGCTCACTACAGAAGGACATTTCATTGTCAGCGATATAATTATATATTGAAAAAGTAATGTGCAAACTGTAGAGCTTTCACGTTAAACCAGTATATATATATATGCAGCACGAAGCCTGGAAAATACATCAAACTAAAAACATTAACAAATTAGAATACTTCTTTCCGAAGTTAGTTTATAATTTGGCTTATTTTGTGAAAAGGATAAATTGCATACAATAATAAAGTTAATGTGTTTCCAGTGTTTGCCGCAGTATAGTATAATTCATGCTGTTATTGTGCATTATATTAGTATTAGTTTCCTGGTGTAATATACAATGGTTGTCATATTTCAACATGAAAATAATGTCATAAAAGAATGGAGCACTATTTTCATCTATTTTGACGAGATAACCAGAAAGTATACATGCGATTTTCAGATTATAGGAAATTGAAAAACTTTTTTTAGATCAAGACAAATATTTGGCATATAGATTATATCTTATCTATACATTATATTTGCTCTTTTTATAATAGAACCATTTGGCGGCATGCTATACATATAAGTTATTCTAGTATATAAACTATCTAAAGCCGGCGGGCTGTGGGCTGTTCAGTACAGTATACATATATATTAATGGATATCACAAGATTAGAGATTTTCTAACAATCATTTCATGGCAGTGTGACCATATTTATTAGTTTTGAGAATTACATATTAATAATTTGTTGTAGTCAAAGACTATACTAACACATTGTTAGTTTGTTGTTAGTCCATGGTTAAAGTATGGTTTATAGGATGCAGAATTTGTTCATATTCTGATTTCTGCACATTCTACGCTTAGATCATGTAGTCATTTTTATTTGATTATTTACGCACTGGATAAACACCCCCTACACCCCCCCCCCCTCCTTACACCCCTCCCATCTCCTTTTTGTAGTTGAATAAAGAAATTAAAAAATTTGGCACAACATAGTCATTGTATTTTGGACTTCCACGCCCAACATTTCTAAGAATCTGGATCTGGCCCTGATAAGTATAAGCACTGTGCAAATTAATATTACAGAGACCTATTTTTACATTTTGTAGATGCAATATGTAATTTGACTTTTGGTCCTGACTCGACGTTTGCCTTTACTGTTTATATATGTTACTTCTAGATAAACTTTGTGGGATATATTCGATTTCTATAGTATCGTGTAAAGCATAATGTAATTAAAAACAAAAAAATCGCTGTAAATTCTCGTCAATTTAAAACTGTTTTATTTTGATGAATGTCATGTAAACTAGTTACAAAAAAGTGGTAGTAAAGATTTTTAATTAATTAACTTTAGAGCTAATATACCTACATATCTAAAACTATTTTACCAGATAAAATATGTAACTGCTGTCAGTTTTTAGAACATTATTTTGCAAAAGCTTTAGCATATTAAAATAGTGACAGTATTGAACTGCATACCGATTCAATAAGAGTGAAAAGAGTTGAAGAGAAGAGTGTTGAAGCAAACCCCAAACAACCGCAAACAAACGCATGTTAACTACCGAGGGAGGCTTCTGAGGCCCCGGGTTGTTTTGTTTAGTTATTCACGATTAATTCTGAGATAAATCATTATTAATCTTTACACTATTGATTGCTGACTGCATCACTCTCTAAGTGTTATACTTTAGATGAAATGCTCAGGGAATATTCCTCAAAAAGAAAAACCAGACGATGGCCTTGTGCATTGTTTTGCAACTACCTCGACATAGCTATATTGCAATGCATTCGTTCTGTTCCAGAATTGTAGCCACAGACGTCGCCTCTTTTTGATAGTCTTGTCGAAGCAGTTTCTGCCTCAAGACATCCTAGCTGCTCCTGCTCCAGCTGTATCGATCGCTCAACCTGCTGGGAGGCGTCACTGTCACACCTGACCACGCGATATCGAGCGAAAAACTAAAGTTCCGTGTGTCCGATGTCAAAAGCCAGTGTGTGGAAGTGGAAGCATCTGCGCGGTTGAGTTTAGTTTGAAGCACGTTTCTGGACTTTTCTTTCGGTTGTTTCAAAGTGTTTGATAACTGTTATTTGAGTTTATTATTTACAATTGTCACGTGTTGAGATCATTGTACGAACACTACATTATTTTCCCAAATTTACTTGTTTTGGTATATTGGATTATATTTTATCATGAATTTCTTCGTTTTGTTCATAGTCTTCGGTTTATTAAATTACAGTACATTGTTATTTCAATTTTATTTC
>JAYRBW010057746.1:0-10888 GCA_036023295.1 Invenusta paracnida | reverse complement strand
CTTTGATTGTATATTGTAAATATAACTTTTCATGGAAATAATGATTGTTTTACCATTTAATAATAACTAAACAATAATGGTCCGATCTGAAGAGGGGTCGTATCTATCTGTTACACCCTGTAGTAAAAGACAATAGGTGCCTTTCACCTTCTACAAGAGCCCGGCTAAATTTACAACATAATTGTCCCATTTGTATACATATAAAGACTATTTCCTAGGATATATATATTTCTGTGAAATCTGATGCAGTAAAGAAAAAATTCAATTGAATCATGTTTAGAAGCATAAGTTTAATAAGTGCATTTTACCTACATATGTGAGCCAAATTACATATTTACACGGATGTAGAATAAATTATGAATAATCATGAATGTAACAAAATTACAAAATGTAAAATGCACATGAAAATACTTAGAAAACTGTGGTTATTTTACTCAAAATTATCGTAATGTAAAATACAAAAACAGTAGTAAATTGATAGTTTAATACACACAGCAATGACAAAACTCAGTTATTGTCATACTCAACGCATTTCAACACTTGGATTTTGTGATCTTTGCAAACATACTGGTGGCATGTTGAGCACGAGAGTTGGGTTGATTTGCGGTATTGCGCAATCTTACACTTTGACGGTTTCCCGAGCTCAACTGCAGCAGGGCGATTTCTTTTGACAGCGAAACCGCAGCACGAAATGCATCTTTGGACTGACAATAGGAGTTTTCTTGGTTATTGTGATGCTGCATGTTCTCCTGCGCCAACTGGTCAGCTAGCGTTTTCATAAACGGATATCACGATTTTGTGACGCCATTGCCCTTCATGATGATGTATGCATTATTCTTTGCCATTTTGAATAAGTACACGAGTAGATATACCTGCTGGTTTTGAGCTTGCAGGAAACGTCTTCCACATAGGAATCCATCCACAACGCCGCCTTGGTTATAATCAAGAATAACTCTGGGTTTTTCCTCTCCCGGGTACCGGGCCAATTATATATAAGTAATGATTACAGGTAACAGGCATGCATGATAGTATTATCGTTTTCTAAACAGTAACAGAACTACAATTCAATGATGGATTTAAAACACCAATGCCATATTTTTTTAATATTTACTATATTATAGGAGTTGTCTGCACCTAATCGATATATTTATTAATAATTTTTTCTATAATTTTTCTATATAAATAACTTTGGGAAATGTGTGTACTACGTAGAATAAAAGAGAGAAACAAGGGAGAAAGTAGTATGATATCGAGAAATTAGATTTCTGAATACTGTTTTCTGCTAACTGAAAGTTGACTTTTTTGTCGTTATGGGGTTATAAAATCTGGAATTACACAATTGAACTAGATCTACAACTTACAATATATAATACAAATAAACTTTAAATCTATTTGAGGAAATGTTTTATGTCACATGAAAATAGTTTTGTAATTGTAATATTTCTAGGGCCGTCGACTAAGCGATAATTTTGAACAAAACATAGTATAGTTGGTGCCTAAGTTATTCTTTTGCAGAGAATACAATTAACAAATAATTATTACTTAATTAAGTCAAATAGTTGCTATTGTTAATAATTAGTTATAAAGCGGCAGTGATGGTTGGGCCTTTAAATTATCGATCGAGTGAAATATTCTACTTTATCTCTGATCCTGATCGCTTTGCGCAATAGAAATATACTGGCCACACTGAGCTGTCATATTTATCTCTTAGCTATCCCCACGGTAAAGCCCTCAAATCTAATTGATTTGAGTAATTTTGAAAAGCCATAATCTGGGCACTTACGCTCAGCCGCAATGCAATGAAACAGATCCAATCACAATACGTTGTTGGACTCAAAATTTATACAGCAATTGAGTGTACGCGATAATTTCTGTGTTCAGTTTTCGTACAACTCTCTATTATCAACTACATATGTCATTCAATTATTCTATATTAGATTATATTTAAATACTTTTGGACTGTCTAAAATTAATTACAGAAAATCCTCCCATCTCTTTGAAAAAGTAGACCATTAATAACTTTTTAAATATACGTGTTCTAAATTAATACATAAATAGTTTTAACATTAGTACAATTATTATTAAATGTATTTGTTTTCACACGCCACGTGCACAATGTATTTCTTAAAACAAAAAACGTTTTTATTGCTATAATGATTGATAAATAATATACTATATACAAAGTCTCTTAGGAAAATTGAATACATGTCAAGTAAATCTTATATAATTTAAGGGAACAAAACCAATATAAGTGTTTAGTATTTTACATGAAGAATGTTTTTGTCCGGTATATGAACATAGTTATTTCCTTGATCAATAAATAATGGTTTACAACATAATATAATGACAACACATTAATATTGTATCTACTAATAAATATTAGATTGTTATGATGCGTTTACAAGACGGGCTGTCCTGAAAATAATCAAATTACACAAGTTTGCCTACATCAGAAGACACTCACACACTGCAACTGTAACGAACTGATCAGACTGATCATTGATACCAGTATTATACATGTTCAATACATGCTCGGCATTTTGCCAGTTATCCAGCGGTTCAGGAATAAATAAAGATGGTTCCACAGGCTTCTCAGACCCCGTCCATGTCCAACCGCCATATGGCTCAACGGAACCAGGGGTTGATATCCACCAAGATATGCATCTGCAGTAGTGAGGGTCTTAACGTAAGTCATTTCGGCTGAGTTGGGCCAACTTGGATCCCAAGGAGTAGGAGGAACAATGCTGCTTGGCACCGTTCCATTTGTAGGACTCCGATGTGACCTTGTAGTATGACCAGGGCCTGGCGGGATCATGCAGCGTGTAGTCAGCTGGACAGCGCTCGATTATGGTGTCCGTTTGACGGACAAAGGCCTTGACAGGCTGGTTGCAGTTGGGCAGTTGTTCCTTGACAGGCTGGTTGCAGTTGGGCAGTTGTTCCTTGAGGAAATTGGCGGCTGTCGTGTTAAGAGAGAGACTGCACACACGACTGGGGGCACCGTAAATCGTGGCAATGCAGGTCAAATCACGGCTACAAAGTATAGCACATTGAATTAGTGAAACGATTTCTGAACGATTAATTCTATTTAGTTGATCAAGGCTGCATTGTCGAACCACGCGTTCTTTAAAGATGGCATTCGATGTGGTGGCGGCCAATGTGACTTTCTTCAAGAATAATTCGATAATAAAAAGTAATTCAAAGAGATGGGAAGTAAAGTACAGCATTCTCATCGTCAGTTTTAACCTAATTTCGTTATTTGTGAGTGCTATTATGAACATAGATTTTGGGAATATATATTATATATATTTATTTCATATTTGTTTTTTATATGATTATATCAACGGTTTTTATATGAAAAGGTCAATCAAGATGTGTTTGTATTAAGGATCACTTAAAAAATTGCTTTTAAACGATTTGCAATTTTCCCATTCTGAAATGAATTTTACCTCTTTTAATTTCACATACAGATTTTAAAGATAGTAGTGAAATTATGTTACCCAATAAATTATACAAATATATATATATAAATAGCTTATTTTTTTACCTTATATTCATTGCAACCGATATATCATTAACGTTATTAATTTATAATCTTTTCATCTCAAGATTCTCATCGTCGATTTTAAAGCTATCTGTGTGCGAGTTATCATCAACATAGTTTTTTCACTTATCCGTGCATAATGAATGTTTATTAAACAATATCGCAACTATAAAATGAGAATTACGCACATAACTAAAACATAGACAAACATTTATTATTTATATAAGATACCTATTGCAAGATAACCAAATAAGTCAAACAATAGTTGGAGTGTGTTGTAACATTCGGTGATGCTGGGGAAAAAGAGTTTTTAAACCGATTGGTTTTAGAGCGAAGTTGGACAATTGAATAATAATACCAATATAATTCACTCGGTCAAAAAAAACGTAAATATGTTTGTTTTTTATATTCAAAGTTCGCCATTTTATATTCCCATCAATGCGATGGTAATTTATGTTCTAAAATAGTATAAAAGATCGATTTTCAAACGGGCAAATGTACACGATATAAAGTACTAATATGAAAAGTAAAAATATAGAAATGTGCGCCTAAATTAGAGCTACAATAATATGAAAGTTATAGGAGTATAGCTTGAATAATAAAAAAGTTTTTTGATAGTGTCAAATAACTAGTTTTGACTACTTTTAAGCCGCAGGAATACGAAATAAAGTGCCCGTACAATATAGGCTATGCATATCAAATAATGTAAGCGAAACTAGTTATTTGCTGCTATCGAAAAACTTTTATGTTATTTAAGCTATACTTCTATAAATTACATATTATTGTAGCTGACATTCTGATGCAGATTTCTATATTTTTGGTGCAGTTTCAAAATGGTGGATTTTCTGCTTGAATCAAAAGAGTGAGCCTTCTTTACAACACCCACAACGCTCACAAGTCAAAGGGTGATGCTGCATGTTGCTTCGAAGCACCTGACATCAGCTGTTAGCCACCTAGCTGAATGCATTTTCTGCGGCATGCACAGAATTGTCCGCCAACATCGCCGTACTCCGACGTATGCTACTATACAGAGCTGTTATAATTAGGTACTTCAACGTGCTTTTAACTTATATTAAACTTACCGCCAACATATTTGACGTAAACCAATGTATTATTCTCATAGATATGAATATATGTACTTTAAATAAGTATAGCTTAAATAGACAAATTAATAATTACAAATCCTAAACCCATGTTATTTTCTTTGTCACAATATTTAGTTACCGTTCTAAGATATAACGCAATGTTTTCATAAGTTAGAAATATTATAAATATAATACCATTATTAGGTAATTATGAAAACAGTAAAAATGAGCGTTTTCAAAGTATATATATAACCTAGTTAATAAGTTCATTAACCCATAATATATAATGCTTTTAATTCGCGGTAGATAACGGGGGGGGGTGTACATACTACTAACATTAAACTTTTCCAATCAAACGCATTAAATTAGATAATATACATTTCGAGGATAATTATACTTTGCATATTAAAATTATTCACTTCACCTTCTTAAAGTATTTACAAAAGAATTTGTATGTGCTACCGTAATAAGCATAATATATGATTATCATTAACTATAGGTATATGAATCTGTATATAAATAAATTGATAATTCAATTATTTAATAATAATAAGTCTATCATAATTCGTGTATTAAGTTCAATTTAGAAATAGGATTACAAAAATATAAATTTTTATACAAAATTAATATTAATTATTATTTAAATATTACATTGAACAAAATGGGTGGTATTTTCAATTAAGCATTATATATATAAAAGATTCGTGGATTTGCAATGCCGACACAACGTATATAAAAAGTATTTTTGTTTAAACCTATCAATAATATAAAATTAGCCGTCGATAGTGTCTAAAAATCGTATTTAGCTACCGCAAAAAGCCGTCGCCGCTAATGCATTTTGCGTTAGTTTGCCAATCTAGGAATATTATAGTTAATCTATATCTATGACTATCCTACGTCGATAAACGCTGGTTAAATCGTCAAGGTATGACAGGACCATTTCTAAAAATAAGTTTATTCTTTAATATATAGTTGCTTTTCTTACAACAAGCTGCTTCCTTCCTTATTGATCCATTAATTTATTTATCAACTAAACATGAAGTTATAGAGAAACGTATGTCCAATTGTTTAAGCTCAGCATACGTCATACTTGGGTTGTGTGTGAGAGAGTTGGCGTAATCGATATGCTTAGTGGCTGGATATTCGCTTGAAAAACGGGCCAGATCGGGTTGAAATAAAGTATTATTAAAAAGTCACACTACTTAATTTTGAGAGTTAGGTATGACCATATAGTCCAGGAGCCCAGAGGCTCCAGCCTAATGGAACGAGGTCCCAACAATCAACCCCCTAGATGTTTAGTACTATAACATCCCACATCATGAAACTGAATGTCTGCCGTTGCATAGCCAGTTCTTTAGTACTACCAGACACCTTTTCTAATTTTCCATATTAAAGAATAGGAGAGAATTAATAATTTAAACCTAATTTTCATGAAAATTCACATTTTGGAGGAAATAAATGTTTTAACATTTTTTAAGAATACAATGATGCATATTATTTTGTTCGTTTGAGTGTTTTCTACACGTTAGAAACAAATTTTGATGGATAAACTCTACAATTTATTTTCTAGAAACATTTGTATATTAGTTTTTAAGCCTATTTTAGAAATATTTTAGTTAAAATAGACGACTAGAAAACTAATATTCAAATGTTTCTAGAAAATAAATTGTACAATTTATCCATCAAAATTCGTAGTATCAAGGATTTAAAGTAGTCCTTGATAGTTGCTTTTCTTACTCTTACAACAAACTGCTTCTTCTTGTCACACAACAGAGTAGTGTGACACAATTAATACTTTTTTAAATACCTATAATTATATTTCGACATATATTTGTTATATAAATAATTTTGACACCTGGTGGATTCGAACTCAGCATACCCACCAATATCTCATATATATTATCAACCCGAATATATAAACTTTGTTGTAATCAGCATATGCAAAATATAATGCCAATATTTATTATTACGTTCTAAAAGTATTTCTTTAGTAATAGGACGAAACCTATAACACCCCGCGCTTAACTCGAATGAATAGACCCCTGGCCCAATTTTACCCCAATGTCAACCCGAAAAAAATAATTTCATAACATTTTTCTAAACTTTCCTTCTTCATGTAAAACGTTCAGTTTAATTGATATTAAATCGTAAATTATTTTTCTTAATAAAAATGTTTGCCCAACCCCAACCCAAAGGTCCGATAATAGAACCCTATATGGCCCCGATAATCCTTTAACATCAGATATATAGGTACAAAGGAAAGACATTCTTGCTTAGTAATGAATCAACTTCTTTATTAAAGAAAACTTCTTGAGAAAAAATAAACTTATATAATAAAGAAGTAGCTTTTGATCGAAAGAAAAATGTAAAACATATTAAATAAGAAGCTTATTTAAAAGAGAAGCAGTTTTTTGTACAAAGAAGTAACTTCTTTAAGAAAGGAAGACGCTTCTTCTACAATGAAATAATTTATACATTAAATAAACCACTTTTGTCGAAAGAAGTGCTTATTTAGTAAAGAAGTAGCTTAACTGTGATAAAATTGGGATAAAAACACGTAGTGGTAGTTTGACACCTCACGGCCACCAGGTAGTTGTAAGGACGACAATATCTCTCACTAAAAAAAAATAGTTGACGATAAAATAAATATTTTACTACCTCGGACGAAGTTGGCAGTAGTTTTTTTAGGTGAAAGCATTACAGCTTATATATGAGAAAAAATAGATATAAATAATACTTAACCGTAAAAAACTATATTTCTGGACATAGTTTATAATAATTACCCATTCAGATGCTCAATTGCATCTCAAAAGAATAAAAAATATAGAAAATGTTTTTAACATATTATTTTTTAAGAAAAACCAGCGAAGCGAAATAGATTTTAACAAGTAAATATGTCTTACCTGTAAATGTGTGTACATAATTCAGCATCTTTATTATTTAAAGGCACAACACCATATTAATACATAAAAATGGCAGACTAACTTTAATTGCCACCAAAATATTTGCCGATTTTTTTAAGCTTTTAGCCCTAAGTGAGGGTTCTCGTCGCTCGCTATACATTCTTTGCTCTATAGCTAGGTGCTTTGCGTTTTATACCCATTCTGCAAACATAACGAAATTCCCGATATTAAAGTCATAATGGATACGTATTAATTTTCGTATGCAGCGAAATCTAGTTCCTACAAGAATAGTGAGTGAGAGTTGATAACATGAAAATTAATAAAAAGTGGTCATCATTGTTAGACGAACAAATATGGGGAAATTATATCGAGTTTTTATGTGTTCATATTAATATGACCGAAATTAGATGCACCAAATTCAAATGATAAAATTGTCCATTTGTATAATCTATGGATAAAGCAATATTTAATTTATTTTAATTAGGTAGGAAGGTACTCACTATTCCCAAATTAATCACATTTACAATAATAATATTTGTCTTCCCCTGTCACCATTAAATGAGTGTTTATTACCAAAATAGACATGAATCTCGATCGTTGTATTACTGTTAGCGACATGACCTTAATTCTTCCAAATAATTACCAATTTAGACATACTTCTTTATATAGATAATAAAATTAGTAAAACTGTGAAATGTGCACAATAAACGAATCATAGTCATATATGTTAATATATAAATAACTCCGTATTGGAGAGTCGTATGTGTCGCATGACTTCTGTACTTGTTGTGTTTTGTGTGCAGTAGCATGATCCTTTCTGAGTTACTAGTTGCTGATCTTATCTTCCAGGGCATAGACGTCATAAATATTCATCATGTCAATCATGGTGTTGTAAGTCGCACAGGCTTGCTCCGAGTATGTTATCGTCCTATCGGAACTCATGACAATAGCACTAGGGAGTCTCTCCTGTGACCTCGACCTCCCGCCAGCATTAGAAAGTAGAGGAACTGTCCCACTTGACTTCGTGGTTGCGTAAAGAGCCTGCGTATAGGCATAGACACCGTGACCTGGATAAAGGCAGTCCATTGGTCGATTGGGTTCCTCCATGTTTTCCGAGGCTGCTTCGGAACTCGAAACCTGGCCGTCCTCCAAGCGTTTTCTCCAAACAGCGATGCCCACGCAGGTGATTACGATTATGGCCAGGGTGATTACAAATATGGCTATGACGTAGTGGAAGAGTACAACTGAGAAGCACTTGTTAGTCTTGACGTAGTTGACGAGTTCACTCCAGGGTCCGGGCGTGAATGTGGAATGGACTCCGCGAACTGCAATGCGCATGTGGGAGGGTATCTTTTCATGAACTCGATGGGGAGAGCTGTTTGTACTCACTTGAGTGTAGACATCTCTGTTATGGAACTCGAATTTGATCTGGTATTCCCTGTAGACTGCTAACGTCTTCCATACAACTTGTTGATGGCAATTGCTAGCTGTCTGAACTATGATCGATAGGGATGGACAGCTCTTTTTGTGCAACTTTTTCCAGTCAGTCAAGAGTATCATCTTCTTTCTCGACCCGTAAATTCGGAATTGGATGTCTTCGGGTTCTGTATTATCAAACGTATAACTGGGAGGATTTGTTGTGACTTTTACGTCCTGTTTAAACATGGTACCATTTTCATACCTCAACTTTAGAATGTACTTTATTATTGTACGAACTTGCTTCCAAGAAAGTAAACGATAGCAAAAATTATAATAGTCCATTTTTATGTTAGTAATGTTCTTTATATTCGCATTATCGGGATCCTGAGTGTCATCTCCTGTTGATGTTAAGCTTTCTTTTTGTTCATCTGTGGAAGTCGTTGCTACTGTTTTTGTGTTTCGGGTTGTATTATTTGTTTTATCAGTATCAGTTAAACTCAGACTATCGATATCGTCACTTTGATTTTTGTTTTTCTTATTTTCTTCTTCCGACTCACTGTTTAAAATTAATGAAGAACTGAAGGATGTGTTTCTTGCCCGTTTCTTCAAAATTTCACTGCGTGGTTCCTTCCTCTTGTGAACAAGTCTTTGAGGAGAATTGAACAACTTTGTGTAACGTTCTGAACTCCAAACAATAGTATGATATTTATCTTTCTTTTTATTGTTTGATGATTCATAGGGACATATCTTATTTTTCTTGTCTTTGTAAGCCCATTCTTTACTGTAAACATGTACGTTAGGTAATAATAAGAAAAATGAAATAAAAATAAACATAGTTGACATTCCCTACAGTCATAAATACCGTATTATAAAAAAGCTATATATATCCCACACCACATATTGATTTTTTCTGTTTATAAAATTTCCACCTTAGACAGCTTACGTTATAAAGGAAATTCTGTCATTTTCTTACTAATTATTTGAATAAGATGACTGTGTAAGTTAATTAGATTATTGATTGCATATCTTAAACTTAAAGATGAAATGAATATCAAAACAAAAACGGCAGTGTCGTAAAAAAGAAAGGCAAGAAACGTGCACCTCAAAAGCAAAAAGTTAAAGTGATATTTATGATATGAAGTACAGGCATTAAAGAAATTGATATAAAAAGGGTGCAAATATTTAATTGTTACATTGTTTGCTGTTAAGAATTAATAAACATATAGATCATGCAGTAACACCTTTTATACCAATTTCTTCAATGGCTGTTCTACATATACATATATATATATCATGAATATAATTTTAACATTTTGTTTTAGAGTAGCTCATTTCTTGGCTTTATTTATTTTTGATGGTGTCGTCTTTGTTTTAATAATAATTAGAAACAACTTTACATCAAAATTAACTCCTATGTCGGGGTAAACAATCAGAATATACTCCTCTTCGACTCGTAGATTATGACCGTTTATCTCCTCCATAGAGTGAGATAATATACACTTATTTTTTGGAAATTGGAAATTGATCTGTGATTAAATGGGAATTGAAATAATTGACACTTTTATAGGTATTGGTTTAGATTATTGAAAATTTAATGAAATATAATAAATTTGTTTAGAATTGACAAAAACTTTTTCTTATAATTGTCAATATTGTCGATGTATATTATTTTAAAAAGTCGACAGTAATGTAAACTTTAAGCTTCTATGAAAATAAAGATAATCTATATCTCTATTGGGATTTTATTCCACCGTTGTATTCTATATTTGTTAAGTTTAAACATTTAAATGCCGGCCTTATGTTGCATGATTTCAAACCACAGCTTATAACCAATACACTAGATAATGCTACGACTTGATAAAGTATTTTTCATTTTATGCGGGAGAGAAAAGTAAAATTTACATTATATTTGAATGAAGAAAAGTCGACTTTTCTCTCCC
>JAYRBW010057735.1:0-10890 GCA_036023295.1 Invenusta paracnida | reverse complement strand
CAAAATTAATTAAAGTCTAGGGTATGTTATTGGGTCTGAACAAGAAGAAGAAGAATTAGAATAAGAAGAATAATGATGAAAAAGTCGATTTTTGCACCTTGATATCTTTTGTTCTATAATAGTTATGAAGTTGAAAATTTACTCACTGATACATTTTCGGCGGCGCTCTATGATAGAAGTTAAATCATTTCAAAATATAAATTCGTTTTTAAATGGTAGCGGTTTAAAAATGACCGTTCTTGTGGTATTCTAATATACCTTCTGTATGTATAGGTTGCTCGCATGAGCTGCATGAGCTAACAACCTACTGCCGTAGGTTTAGATAAATAATTTCGGTTTAATGCTTATTAATTAAAGTCATAGCATAATTTTACTATCAAATGTATATTCTAGTTATTTAAATCAATATTTATATTAATTTTGGCTAGCACTGTGTAATTGAAAGAATTAAAAATTATATTGTGATGATTACTTTAACTATAAATATTATACATATATCTACGGCCTGATACATGTGATATTTTAAAGAATACTTTTGGAACACACATAATATTCTTTTACTATTTTACCCCCAACAGATAATGGCAGCTGTAAGAGCTGATGATAACCAGCCTATTACCATGGCAAGGTCATTTGAGGAAGTTCCCATTTCACCGCCTCGGAGAATTGTTACAGAGGATCTGCCGTCAACCCCGCATCGTGATCAGGTGAGCTTCATTAGCTTATATATGAAAAGATACGTGTATGACTGATTTAAAATGTTTTACATATTGTTATCTCCTTACAACGTCCATTATTTTACTCGCACAGTTTGAATTATTATTCCAGAATCATGCTGTACCTGTGCCACCGATGACACCTGAAGAGATTCAAGCGCGAATCGCACGAAGTCGAGAACAAGCGTTGGCTCGACTTGAGGCCAAGAAGCGGCTGTCTGGAGCTTCTGGAGGTAAAATGCATCCATCATTGAGTGCAATTTAATATAGTTATTTGCAATAAAATAAAAATTAAATTAAACCACAATGAATAAAAATTATTATATTGTCAACGTTTCGAGAAGCAACCGCTTCTCATTCTCAAGACAGAAAGTGTTATAGTTTTATCGCCTTTATGCGATTTTTCAACTCTGCTAATAATGTACTACATAATATATTATCATAAAACGTGTAGTGTATGACCAAAGATTTTAAAAATCTTTTATATACATTTTTGCATATGATCATTATTATTAAACTGCTGAAATGCGATTAACTAGAAAAAACTAATCCTTACTGACGAAATTTTTACATTATTCGGAAAAATCGGTTTACGTATTATAGGTTTCATTTATATATTATGTTCATAGTATGTCACTTGTTTATAGTGCTTATATCTAAGCTTTTTTGTAACTATATTTCTCTAAGCTAAGTATTATTTACGATGTATTAATAATACTTATTTCATTTAAAAGCTATACTATAAGTTATTTTTTAATCAGTAAGCAAAACTGTAGATATTATTAAATTTGTTTATACATAATTTATATTTTTATCGAATTACGTGCTTTTTCCCGCGTAATCAATGACTTCCGAATAAATGACTGATATTTTTTGTCAACGAAGATATATAAAAGCTTAGTTTAACTACTTCACTTATACTAATTTCCATTCCCACAAACTCATATCTCGTAATAAATGGTATAAAAATATTTCTTATGGCAGTCTCATTTGTGTAGAGCTTTGTTGTATAATAAATTGGTATATTATATATTACACATGAGCGTTCACTTGTTTCTTATTTCAGTTCGAAATTCAAGCCTTCGGAATGCACTCAATGCAAGCCGCGGGTTGAACTCAACCAGTGAATCACAAGGCTTGAATGTTTCGAATCTTTCACAGACTACCCTCACCGCAAGTCAGCTTAGCCAATCAGAGACAGATATTACAAGTAGCCAACCGGCTACAGTAATTACTAGTAATCAGTCGGATAGAATAACAACTGTCAGTCAATCAAATGATATTGGGGCTCCAAGCCTATCCGATATTGAAGCAGTTGAAAATATAATCAATCAATCCGTTGCTGTTTTTGATTCGATTCCCGTGGACTCAACTACTAACCTGGCTAACTCATTTAGCGGTCTAGATAAATCGGTTGTGGTTTCAGATATTCACCCTATTCAATCAGATTCCTCAGTTTTTGAATCTGGGGTAAATGTTGTGAATTCTGTACGTAATGAAACAATTATAGATTCCTAATAAACTTTCTGTCACCATTTATTTGTAAAGTGAAATTTCTAGCATTTAAATTTTTTTATTACTTTTTTGTGTATTTATTATTAGATTGTAATTTAGATTGCATTTAAAAGATAGGTTTAATATTATTTTGTACCGTACCTACTATATTTTACATAATATTTTGTAACTACATATACAATCTATAGGTTTTTTAACTTCAAATATACATAGAGCTTGATATTTTCAAAAATAGTTTATTTATACTGTTAAACATTTTTTATTATGAAATTACTATTGTTATAAGTTATACATACAGGGTGTCCCAGAAGTAACTAACATAGGCAAACACTTTATTTCATGAGAAAGTAAGCGTTGTAAACATTGATTAATGTTTATATTGAGTAAATATACTTGTGTCCGGTCACAAAATGTTAGATGCTGAAAATGTTCACTTACAGTTTGACATAGTTCCAAATATTCAATCAGATTGCGCATGCTATTTCTTAGAACTTCTCCAGTTATCTATACATAACAGAGATATTCGTCTCTTCCAATTAGTTTTTATGAGTGCAAAGTTTGGAATTTCAAAAACTAAAAATAGCTTGGATTTTCCTTTGAATTTTTAACTATATGTATCTACTTCTGGAACACCCTGTATAATATGTGATGTGTTCTAATCCTAAATCACAAATTCTGTTTACATAATTAAATCTAACAAATGCAGATTTGATTACACATTCAAGTTGATCAAGTTTTATAATTTCTATTTTATTATAATATACTTTAAAATTAAAGTATAAATACTTTAAATAATTGTTCGTTATATTTATTCGGTTTATAAGAAGTTTTAATTAAAGTAAATTTCTAATTTTGTTGAATTAGTGATGATTTTAGGGTAAATATGTTAGTATGAAATATTTCTGAATTGAAGTATTTCACAAAATATTAATAACATTTTTTTAATTCTTCGGCAAGAAAATTGTTATATTATATAGTATTTTTGCGGATGATTACAATAAAATAATGCCCCTAACAAAAAGGTAAAGAATTGTTTGCTTTTATTATGGTGTATATTGTAACGTATTAAGATATGTAAATACACAGAGAAAAATTCTCATATGATCAGCGATAAAAATGTAAATAACATGACTGCTGACTAAAAACAAAAACAATAAGCAAGCGAAGCCATCGATGCATTAAGTTGTCAAGCAAAAAATACATTACATAGACATATTTTGAGGAATTATACACTAGTAATGATCCCAAGTAGCTTTTATTATATTAATAATAATGTAAAACCATAAAAATAACTACATAAAACTATTAGAGTGACGTATGTTACGGCAATATTTATACAAATTACTGTATTAGGCAATATATAGAAGAAGGTAAGAATGTCCATATACTTATAATAACCCAGATTTGACTGCAAATAAATGCAAGACAGTCCAACATGTAACAGGAAATATTTTAACAGGCGCTAAAAGAAATGTCTGGCGGATAAATAATAATAAAGTATATGTATATTTGAAAGGGGACAATTGTGTTTATATTTTTTAATCCGTTAACTACATAACATTTTCGAAGAAAAATTGAGTGTCATGTATAAATGAAGTACATGGCTAAAATTGAGCTTCTTCATTTTTGTTTTAAGCAGTAAATAAATATATTTTATCTAGACATGAAATATTTGGCATTTACAAAACTAATTTTCAAACAATCACAATATATTCAATTCATTTATGGAAGACATTGCTTATAATTAATATAAAATTATATTGATTAATTATAACAGTATTCTTCAAAAACAAAAGCACTGCAGACGGTAATTCTAAGGCATAACATGTAAATACAAACAAGAGTAAAAGTGGCAGGATACAAAGGCACAGGTTTTGATTAATATTTTTTCACAACCGTGGTACTATTGTAAAAATGTTAAGATAATTAAAAAGGGGTAAAGTGATGCACAGCCTAATTGAAGAAAACACGTTATGTATAAAAAACAATTTAAATAATAATATATAAACGGTAAAATGATTTTAACAATACAAAAATTATGTAAGATTTGATATGGTATTATTAATGTATAAAAAAGATGGCTAAAATAGTTTTAAAATGTATGCTTAGATAAATATGTTAAATATTATGTATCTAGTTAAGTAAATAGATTAGCATCCAAACTTGTATGAAATATGATTATTGATGATAAATATAAGGAATGACTTATTGTCCAGATGATTAAATTAAGTTTACAAAGTGAGTTTCGAATTAACTCAATTTTGTAGTATTACATAGCATCATATTATAATGAACAGAATGTCAGGTTAAGCTTGCAACAGTATTTACAGTACCAGTAATTCATTTTTCTCTACAATTCGATTCATAATGGTAAAGAAATGATTTATGACAAAATAATGTAAAATTGTTGTAAAATGTAGTATAAATTCCATTAATAATTGTCATTCCAGGCAATGAACAATAACAAAATAGTTATAAAAATACGAATATAAAATTATTGTCATCATAAGAATACACGCATATAATAATAATATAGGCAAATATTTATAGACTTAAAAATGGAGGAAAGGGTATGAGCAGTGGTATGTATTAACAAGCATTTAAAATACGTCTTAGTAAATTATACTAATACACATGAAATTCGTTTCATAATGACGCATTATAATTGCATATCATGATATGTGTTAAAAACAAAGATAAAAAGTAGTAAAGTTTAATTGCAGATATAATTTTTTTTTTATAATATGGAAATCTTTGTTAGAAATGATGTATGCTTTCTTATTATATTTATCATAAATCCTAGTTAAGATCTTTATAATTTTACAATACACGTAGACACCTGCATTAAATCGACGATTACAAAATATTGACTATATATTATGTAGATACTTTTCGAAGCTACAAGACGCCATCATATTTAGAGTTATGAATTATGCATTATGTAAAGCTTTGTATAAATTACCTTCGAATTTTTTGTGGAATTTTGCACTAAAATAACCAATTATTTATGGATGCGGCCTTTATAATCGACGCTTAATATACTGATTGATGACTTAAAGGGGTGATGGAGAGTGGGGGGATTACATCATGTCAGAGAGACTGACTCTTGATCCAAGAGGGGTTCTTGTAATTGCGTTCTTACTCGCGGTTCCACTTAAGAGAGTTTCACTGAAATTGAAGAAAATGAACTTCATTATAAAATACGGCTTGACTAAAAAAAACATATCTTAAAATGTGCAAATCAACCCAGAAAAGACAAGTAGAGGAATATGAAGTAATACATTTTTTGGATTGCACTTTCACAAGAAATATAGCTAAAATAAACTTTAAATAAATATAACATTATGTAAATTTATTTTTCATCGAGACTATAACTAAGTGGAGATCCATCCGTCTTATTTAAAAATGTGTCTAACAACTTTATTCTATAAAATGTTACTCAAAATAATGCTTTAAAGTTATTTAATTCTAGTTTAGGCATCCCTAAAATCTCGCAACAAGCTTGCTTAATAATTGCTTAAGATTTACACAATGTGCGTTTATTTGTATATAATATTTTAATAGTATTGTGCATATTTGTATACTATTAAATATGTGTTCAGTTTATTACTATATAATTACGCATTGACCTACCGGGGATTATTCAAATAATAAAATATCGAAATGATTAATTAAAATAATAGTTTTTTTATTAAGGCTTTTTAAAATTATTATAGATTATCTAAATTAATAACTTTTAAAAGTAAATATTTTTATTATAAAATGTTTGACATAGTAAAATATTTATAATTTACGCTCAAATCTAACAACTTCTGTGATAAAAATGTTTTTATTTATCTTTTACTATTGAGTTACTACTATATTTTTAATAAGTACAACATTAAAAACCCAACAAAAAGTGGAAAACAAAACTTACGCTTGTTCTCCTTTATAGCGCGGTTTAGAGTTGATTGAGTTTATCGACACCATAGAAGCACTGGCCGCACGAAACTACAGAAGGGAGGAAGCAAGAGAAAACATTCAAGTTTATATATTACGCCAATGAAATAATACCTATTATTACAATTATCATAATGATATTATATATTACTGGGATAACTTTTTATATAGACAGTTGTTTAGGCGGTCATTAGATTTCAAAATGATTAAAAAAATAGTTTATGAACACAGTTAAATCTAACCTTATCTATAGATCAGAAATTAATCTGCTAAAGAAAAAATAGACGAAGGGCAGAAAAATAGTGAAATTCTTACTACCCTTTAATAACCTATTTAGATATAAATTTAAAATCTACAAATACTTATTCTAAAAAATATTATATATACATGTCTAGACAAAAGGAAAAAATATGTAAATATACAAAATAGACTTTTTAATTCTAATAGAATATTTAGCACATGTGTATGTAATACTATTTTGGTATTTATATATCTTAGTATAATAAATTCTGTTTTTATAGTTCAAATATCTTAATTAATATAATGTTAATCAGTTATAATATACTAGGAATGACAATGGTTGAAATAACGAAGATATTAGGTGCTCGTATCAAAAGTTCAATGTAAATTAGATTAAGTAAGTAACCAATTGACTGTTTTACATAGATAACTTGACATAATAAGTATATTATAGCTAAACAGGTTAAAAAGAATAATATAATACTTATTTAATAATAATTATAATTAGTATTAGTATTACATAATAATAACTTAATATATAATAACTATAATAAATCAGTGTTTTTGAAGTCATCTAATTGTTTATGCAAATGTCAGTAGAGTCTTATTAAATAATATGCACTCTTATTACCTTTTTATGTTCTGATCAAGGTTTGTAATCTGTTTTACAGAGTTTACTATTGTTCATCAGTTATTTCAAATTATATATAAATTAGATGATGAAATTATCTTGAAAGCTCATGGTGTTTAGTTAATAATATAAAATTTGTTTTAATACTGTTGCTCAATCCTTATTTTAACAAAAGAAACAATTATATTTTAAACCGACCGTAGTCTTGTTCCGTTGTAAGCTGCCTACTGTGTAGGCATCATAGATGAACTTGATTCCCAAACCGATGAAGAGAAAAGAAGATGCCATCAACAGAGGGCCCACCAACTCTCCCTTGTCCAGTGTGAGGAAGAGATTCCCCCACAGACGTAGAATGAGCAGTGTCAGACCGATAACGAAGACCAGAACGGCGACCCCAAAAAAGATCATGGCCAGCATGAAGGGAGTTCGACCTGGGCCGTACCAAGGGGCACGCAGTTTGTCTTGTACCTAGAGGGAGAGGGGAGGAGGCCGTACACAGGGTGATATCGCTGGTTCTGACTACAATATAATAACATTGAAACTGAAAACCCAGTTGCTTTAGCCGCTACAAGACAAGCATCTTTCTTTCAGTGGAATGATGCATAAAACACTGGTTTCAATAAGTAACCAATTGGAGAAAATTATAGGTTAGTTTGTATTTTCACGTATTTATCAACAAGTAAAAAGTGAAATATAAAGTAATAAAGCAAAAATATAAGTATAATGTAATGAAACCATAGACAAAGAATCTTTGTCTATGAATGAAACATCATCATGAATATAAATATTTTAAAGAGTTCAATAAAGAACGCAATTTTATACAAAATTATGATCATGCGTATAAAAATCAGTATAGGATTATAATTATATGTTTTAAGTTAAGATAATTTGTGCAACCTAATTATCCTAGGTTAGGACAAGTTGGTGCAACTAGGGACTATTATATATAATATATATAGTAGTCCCTGGTGCAAATCATCTAAGTTAGCAAAAAAATTAGGATAGGATAGGACGCTTTGGTGCAACCGAACCCTGCTGTATTATTTGACATACATACCAAATAGTTTATTACATTTGGCGAATGTATATTACATTTACATCACGAACTGAGTTTAGATCGATCAGTTTATCAGTCATATTTTAAATACTAAAAGTTCAGTAATCTAAGACAATCTAATCTAGTAGTGATTTTTAGAGAGTGCGTCGCTCTGTCGTTTTTAGCTGTATTTTTGATTTCATATAGGAAAAAGATTTAATAACTATTCAGTCACTAGACCTGCTGTATACTATAAATACCTTCCGATCATGCGCCTCCTGCTGAATGGTGCTCTTCATACTCTTAACACTCGCCAGAGAGGCCTTTGAGGCGCGCAAAGAACGAGATGTCCCCGCCAGACCACCACCGAGACTCGTGCGAGAGGCACTGCGGAAGCCCATGCTGGAGACACTTCCAGGGCCCGGTCTACGGGGATCAAAATTTTAAAATGTCCTAGTATAGAAAAGATTGTATTGATAACAGTCGTAATTAAAAGGTAAAAAAGGATATCAACGTACTGTATATGTATATTGCACCTAACTTAAGAAATATTAAATTGCAGAAAAATCTCGGTACTTTAGACAATGTTTAAATTAATTATCATTACCAGTAAAAGAAAGCGTATTTTACAATAATAATTACATTAATTCATATATTTTGCAAACAAAAATTAATAAAAATGTGTCATGTAGGCGGATTAAGTGGAATTCCTATTTACAATTTGATATTTAGGAATTATAATTTTATTACTATTTTTGCAGAATCCCCTGGTATGTCACACACATCAACGATGAATAACTGCTATACTAAATGTTATGTGATAACAATTGTAAATTCTATAACATCGATAGGGTTATCTCTAGCTGTGTAGCAGTGTACCTGTATCCCCCAGGTACAGTAGAGACACTGCCTGGTCCACCTTTAAAACCACTTGGTCCCATTGATGAAGAGCTCACAGGCCGGCCCATGCTCGCTATACTTGGCTCTCTAGGCTGTTGATGGTGATGATGGTTTCCACCTCCCCCTGGGCCTCCTCGCATGCCAACACTGGCTACACTTGTAGGCCGAGGGGCCGAGTTGTAATTGGTGTAGCTGGGGGCACTGCCACCTCCACCACCAATCACACTGGGTGGATTAGAGCCAGAGATGATGGAAGAGGCCCGGTAATCAGGAGCTTGAGGTGGAGGCATCTGGGCACCCATACGCATCATCTGCATCCGCTGGATGTGTGAGTGGGCCATGATTGCTTGGTTGCTTATTTAATTCCTGATTGCTTGGTTCTTGTTTATTGTTTAAGTTAACTAGTTAGAGTAGTAACTGTTGCTGACCTACTCCGCTTGGACACCTGTTAAAATAGACAAAGCATGGGGACAATTGACATGACTTGGAAATATAAGCAATATTTAACAATACATTTACTGTATATAAAAATATTCAAACAATGAGTAGCAATGCACTACACATACAAAACGCCTGCATACACACATGACTCTTCAGATAACTAGTAAATAAAAGTTGATTAGTGGAAAAAAGTATCATATAAAATTTACACAAAAATGTGAAATGTCTGAAAATTCAGAGGATATTTACTAGATTGTATATATAATTTTAAACACAATAGTATATTTAATAAAATTAGAAATATCTTTACTTATTTGAAAATACCAAGCAAAATGCCTGCATATAATAGATACAGCTTCAATGTTATTGTACAATATGAGATATGGACCATATGGTTATTTTGATAGCTTATATAAAGTTTTAAATATATATATACTAATTACAATTATTATTATGGTAGATAAATGTTACTTTTGATTTTATTATATTTTTAATTTAATGCATTGTAGTATTCTGTACTATATTTTCATTATTAGCTCATAAAAACTATGTTTTTAAGATATAATATTTGAAAATCTACCTGTCTGTTTTCACACAGAATTAATCTTGTCTGTCCTTATTTTATAAAGCACATTTATATGTATAAAGTGACTAACTATACCTTGCAAGAGATTTTGGTCTCCAGTTTTTTATGAATAAAATAAACAATGATTATTTTATGATATCATGTAGTTGTGCTTTTCAATAATCACACCTCATCATTATTATGGCAACCAAAAGGTTCCAACACGAAATTCACTTTAATAGTTATGAAATTCAAGCATTTTACACATATAAGTGATATTATGTACACATAAGTATGTAACATAATGTAATGTTAGTTGCACATTATGTACACATTATGTAACAATATGTAACTTAATATGTAAAATGCCTGAATTTCATAACTATTAGAATGCATTTCGTTTTGGACCCCTTTGGCTGCCATACATTATATGACAAATACAATGTGTAAATAAATATATTGCAAGGTTCTCAATAATTCATTAATTTTAAAATTTGCTTGATACATTTAATTCACTGTGAAATGAAAATGAATCTATTTATAATTTACAATCCTAAAAGAATTAATATATAAATTGACAAATTTAAAAGGTGAATGAATCAATTATTAAATTATATAACTTAAAAAAATACATATGAATAGATATTATTAAAAAATATATATAACTTGTTTTTTGCATGTCATTAGTTATTATAATTAATATATATACAGTAGACGCCGCTTACTAAGCCCACGGTTAACAAACCCAGCCGCTTATTGTGCCCATTTTTTCCCAGTCCGGAATTATCTTATTAGTTTGCATATTAAAATAAGCCGTTTATTAAGCCCATTCCGCCGCTTATTAAGCCCAGCGAACAATCTCTAATTTATGCATGCCAGACAGCATAGCAAAATTACAAGAGAAGAA
>JAYRBW010057724.1:0-10890 GCA_036023295.1 Invenusta paracnida | reverse complement strand
TTCTGAGACACCTGGACGTTGGTAGTGATGCAATTGTAACAGGGCTATTAGGTACCTGTTTACCAGAACATAATCATTGTCATTTAATTGATGACCAGATTTTGCTTTCTGAATGGCTTTCAAAAAATCACATTTTGCCAATCTCAAAACTGCATCTACTTTGTTGAAGGGTATTTGTTTTGTCATCTCCATTGTTGCCTCATAATTTTGATGGTCATTTTCTTTTGCAATGCCTTTATGGGTGCCTTTGATCCAAATTTCGAAAAATCTTTCAGCATTTTGAAGGCATGAATACAATTGTGCATCTTCTGTGAAAATTTGTGTTGCACTGATTAAGTACTTTATGAAAAGTTAAAGCGACTTTTCATAATTAATTATGGTTTTTTCACTTGAGTGTGCTTTTGTCCTTAGCTCCATGAAATAGTGTTTGAAGCCTTCCATGTTCTTGAATACATCCATGTTGGGTTTATTCATATTCATTCTATTATGCCTTTGTGCAAAATAAACAGTCCTTGACACATTGTTTATCTGATTTGTGCGTACCTTCTTGTTGTCATTCTTCAATATGTCACTCATAAATGTATCAAAGTCTACAAATACTTTTTCATCTGTGCTGAACTTCTCATGTAGACAGACCAGCGTTGGACATTGCTTTTTGGGCACCAGTGTGCCATGTATAAGCTAATGGTATTGGGTGTTTGTCTGAAGCACTTAAAGGTGTTGGAGATTTTGAACTACTGGTACTCATTACAACACATTCAGGCAATCTTACTTTTGATATACCTGACGGTTCTGCTATTTGTGATATTTGCGGTGCTTTATGTTCTTCTGATGCTTCTTGTATTTCCAAATCTTGTTTTATTGTCAAATCTTCTTGTTTTTTTCTGTGCTTTGTGTTTCGGGGCCTTCTTCAGTGATTTCTCTGGTATCTGGGCTTTCTCTGGTTCTAGGACATTTATGTTGGCCAAATCCAGTATGAGGTCCTGATAGTTTCCAATTATTCTAAAGCCCATTTGCTTAAAAGAACAAACTATTAATTGGTACTTGGATTTGTTAATATATTAATACAAATATGCGATTGGGATTAACATTTTTGGAATGGTAACAAATGTGTGACCCGCTAAAGCTAAAGCCAAAGGGGGTCCCTCCAGCCTCAGGAAGAAAAAAGAGACTTACCCAGAGTGAACATTTTGTTTTATATCTAAACTATTAAATACAGATGCACCCAAAAATATGAATTATGTTGGAACTAATTATAATAAATTATACATATTCACTACAATTTATCAAGCATTATCACTAAATATGTAACTTACATTTTTAGATGATATAACACAAAAAATGCTTTGAAAAATTTAATTGCGCATGCTATTTTAGGAGTTGTCTCTCTGTTTTTCCATGAAAGAGAGAGACTCACTGGTGCCCATGGAAAGTAGAGAAACACGGGAATGGGGGGCCAGACTTCAGGGCACACACACATGCAGGCAGAAGAGCAAACATACCATCAGACATACGTTCAGACAAACCTGTAAAAAGGCAGAAAGGTTAGATCTGAAATTCTTTAGGGAATTACTGGAAGGCTTATAAGCAGAAAGGAAGATGAGAGCTTTGGGGCATAACAGAGTTTATGGGCAGAAGGGCACTTTGAGGTTGAAGGGGCAGAGGAGTGGTTTGGGGCTGAAGAGGAATAGGACTGAGGCATAAGGGCGCTTTGGGTTTGAAGGGGCAGAGGCAAAGGAGGGCTTTGGGGCAGAACGGAGTTTATGGGCAGAAGGGCGCTTTGAGGTTGAAGGGGCAGAAGGTACAGATGGGGGCTTTGAGGTAGTAGGGGCAGAGGGGGCCTTTAGGTCAGAAGAGGGAGAGAGTGCAGAACGTGCACAATCGGCACATGGGTGAGAAGGGGCCTTCCGTGATGTTTTCAGGGACATCAAAAGAACAATGTTCCTTCGCCTGGGAGGGAAATTGCCAAGGCTTGGCAATATTCGAGCCACCTTTGGGGCAGCAGGAAAGGTGACAAGGGTTACAATTGGGGCTGGGGCCCTGTGAAGAGCTTTTTTGTAATCCATGCCTGTGGCCCTGAAAAGGGCCTTTTGGTGGGGCAGGAATGGGGAGGTCGCCCTGAAAAGGGCGTGAGACTGAAAAGGAAAAAGAAATAAAATTATTTTTAAATATTTTTAAAATTGGAATATATAAAAAGACATATTTTAAAACATGTTTAAAAAAATTAATTACTAGCATAAACATTAGAATAATTATAAAAAGCATAAAATAAGTTGTATTGTTATTCAAACATATTTTATATTTCATTTTTCACATAGTGAGTCCACTGGGACACAGTTCAAACTAGCTAGCTGAATTTCACAAAAATAAATTATTATGATCAAGTTTTTAATATTTTATTAAAGGAATTGATGGTATATAAGTAATTATAAAGTAGTATTTAAACAATACTTTTAAGCTACAGTATTTAAACATATGGAAATTTGTTATTGGGTTTCCAGTTTATATATTTATCAAAGTTTGTAATATTGATTTAAGCATTACAAACTTTGCTTTAATCATATATCAGTTAAATATATTAGTTGGCCATAATACTTTGATAAAACTAGTAACTCAATCAATATATTTATCAAATTTTGCTATAATACAAGAACACATACATATCACATAATTGGCTGTTGTTTATAATGCATTCATAATGGACACTTAATTGATATCAGCGATTTGATGATTTAACTCAATTATATGAAGCATTGCAACTAGCTACTTATTCAGTTATCACTAATACAATTATAATATTATAAAAAAACTTTCTTTCCCATTTTTTTGTAAAATGTAATATTTTATAACAAAATGCTACAAAATCAAGCACTTTTTAATACATAGCATGGTTAGTGTTGTACTCATACATATAAATATACAAAATTAATCTTAATTATTACTTTAAATATATCCGATAGATTGAACAATATTTGTGGTATTTTCAATTAAGCTCCTACATGCCACAAAGAAATCTCAAAATCAGCCGTGATTGTTACCACAGACACACCATCTTCAAAAAACGTATAACATGCTGAAGTACAGAAACATAGTCCTCCTGTTGTCTACTTGACATTAATACAAATAAAAGAGGTATTTGTTTAATCTTACCATCATACTGAACAAACCCATGGATGGAATACAATTGCATGAATGGCCTTCCTACTAAATTTTGCCAAAAGTGGTAACAAGTCGGCCATCTGTGATCTGAAACCACTATTCTGTTAATGTTTTATTGTAATAATAACATTCTATTATATTATAGTCTCCACTTTACCCCATCACATTATTTCTCATTGCAAATTATAATTTATAATATTGTAGAAATAGATCACATCGTTGTGAACTGCCAAGTTTGTATTTATTAGTTATAAAATATAACCATATTTTGTAACTGCAGTATTTATGGTTGGCAAGACATTAAACATTTTTATATTTTTAGTAGTATACTCACTGACTGATAACAATCACAATACTAATGAATTAATTATGTCTGGGCAATGTGTGTATCTCTAACTTCATCTCATTCCCATACAATATCAATTAGATAAATAATGTAATTTTATTAAAAACATATTATAATTATAATTAGTTATATGACAATGAACAAATAAATATCTTCATTGTTGTTATGAACATTTATTTAGTAAACCATCTCTTGGATCTATTGGGATGGTACGCCGAGCGTACGCACACGCAGAGGCCACCACTTGTTAGTTATGAACTTACCTATTTTCAAACTCATGTTTTCGAATTTTCTGGTTTTTAAACTCAAATTTTCAGGTTTATTGAAAGGAAAATTGCCCACTCCAAAGAAAACTGGGGGTCGCCAGAAAAAGGGTTTTCAAAGATGCAGACACACCTATTGAGATTTCCGATCCTGAGAAAAAAAGGTCCACGACTACAACTAAAAAGTCATAGGGGACATCCGCACTGCGGACTCCCAGGTAATGAGCTTGCAGATGCACACACAGAGGCCACAACTTGCAATGTCAGTCCTTTGCAGAATAATTCACTATTCTGTATTCTTAATAATGGATATATTAATTAAAGTAGCCATATAATAGTAAATACATGTTAAAAAATGGTCACTGAAATCAAAATGTCAAATCACCCACAACTCTCAAAGGCTCATGCACAAAATCTTGCATCATGGAGGTCAAGGATTGAAATTTGCCAAAAGTGGTAACAAGTCACTTTACAGTGGAGGATTGACCAAATTACTATCGGCAGTTTATGCGATTGCAAAACACATAAGAGGTTGCATTTGAGAGGAAAGGCATTTTTATGTAAATAAAGCATTTATATATGAAAATAACAATTTAATTATAAGGGTTGATATCCATCTGACATAAATATGTAAATATCTGTAAATATTTGTTAATAAATAAAATTAGCATGTACATATTAATCCCTGACCTTTTGGCAGCAATATTGTAAATTGGAACAGAGCCAGTGTAAATGGTGAAACACATGATCAAAGATGGCCAATATTTTATAGCCAAATTTATGGCCAAATTTTATAGCAAAATATAATGCTGGAAAGCTTGGAGTGGACTTAGCTGACTGGAAGACCTAGAAATATAGGATTAGCATCAAAGGAAAAAAATGGTTATTGGTTAACCTCCTGGGTGTTTATGGATTAATAGTGTTTTCTCAATTAATAAAAAGGTTCTATCAGACAATGTTAAACCAAGATACCAAATGCTGTGCAGGAGAAAGCATCGGAGTATGACAGTTAAAGAAGGCACAGATGGAACGCATGGCAAGAGAATTGAAAGTTCAACAATCCATTAAGAAGCTACATGAGTCTGTAAAAACTGTACAGCATCTTATCCAAGACAATGCATCATGAAAGGCAACTTTCTGAAAACGAGTAAAGAAGAAGGCCTCGATGGAGCGAGCTGTTAGACATGCTGCTGAAGATAATGTACTCTTGAAAGCTCAGCAAGATAAGACCATTATACTTTAAATAACAGACATAGAAGAGACATTGATTAATCTGTGTTTCTGCCTATCTATCATTGCCATATCTATAAAACAGTTCTATGGCTGTATCATTCTTAATTTTAATAGAATAAATCGCCATTTTATCATTAACCAATCATAGCCGGTCACCCATGCAAGGATAAATAACTTTATTTAGTTATGACAATGACATGTATATTACATACGTGCCGCTGGCTCCAGCCAGCCAATACAAAGTACATTAGTAACATTGCCAGATAGCAGGCAAAAGGAGTTAAGGAACGACATAAATACATAAGAAATACATAAAGAGTATATAGATCAACCAGCAAGAGAAGGTTAACACAAATAGCGTTTAGATTTCAGTGCACAAAGTGATGATCGGAAGCGTCAATAGTTAGCTGTAAAGACAAACAGCTTAAAATGGAAAGGGAAAACTCCCAAACCAACGCTAAAAGAGAAATAAAATGCACCGGTCGATAGCTTGCAGAGACAGGAGAGGATGAATAAACATAAAAAATAAAAACTAAGTATAGAATAATATATAATATAAAAATATATAATAAACATAAGGAGAGTAGTGTGAATGCACGAAACATCGGAGAGTCAGGAGAGTGGTGCGTCAACAAGAGGAGAGAGCAAGAGAGGAAGAGACAGCTGCTAATGGTGGTCTCTTCCCGTCTTGTGCAGGACCCAGATGTTCCTGCTCGCGTGGATGACGGACCGCACCATAGCCCGCGCCGCTGCGTCTGCGCGCGTCTTGCCCACGCCAAGACTTCGGAGGAGAGGAGTGTTGGGGGGCCACCAGGAGCCCAGGGCACCAACCACGAGCGTCGAGACTCGCACACGACGTCCAGTCTCCCTCTCCAGCGCGGCACGAAGAGGCTCGTAGTGGCCTCGGTTCCGGTTGTCCGCAGCTGCTAGGCCCCCGGCAGACTCAAAAGGCGTCTTAACGTCTACGATCTCGATTCCCTCGGGACCCCGGATCACCAGGTCAGGACGGAGAAGTTTGAGTTGGGGCAGGTGTCCAACCTCCGGGCACGCCTGGTCCACATTGATACCAACCTGAGGGGCAAGAGGGGAGAGAGAGGATTTCAGTATACTGACCACTCCATCATGCCGCTCCTTAATCTTCGCCATGTTCGGACGACAGTGGCAGAGGACATGCGGGAGGGTCTCTGTGTCACTACAGCGACGACATGATGGAGGGACCTGAGAGGAACGATACCGGCTCTTGACGGCGTTGGTGGGGAGCAGGTTGAGCCGGGCTTTGTGCAGGAAGTGATGGTCGCACTTGGGGAGATACCCTCGACCCAGGTGCTCGTTAGAAAAGCGACTGGCAGACAGCGCTGGCACCAGCTTGCCTTGGTCCGGGCACGTCGACCACTCCCTGAGAGACAGGGCCCTTCTAGCCATGTGGAGGCCACGAGTCAGGGCGCGAGACGAATTCTCCGTGAACACCGATGGCCGACCGCCGGGAGGTTGGATCGCGAGCCTGATGTCATCCCTAGGACCAAGAAAGAAGGCACAGAACATGGAGCGAGACAGATAAATAACCGCCTCACGGACACTGCGCCACCAGGACGGCTTCGCGTTCTTCGGGATGGGGATGTCGCCATTGAGGTAAGCGACCAGGTCCCCTGGAGTTGCCGCCCGACCACCCAGCGCGCTCTGGATCACGACCTTCAGGTCCCGATGCAGGATGTCGCGAACTCTCCCGTCCCGATTGTGGAGTCCCTTGAAACCATGAACGACCTTCTGGATCCTGAACTCCTCCAGAGCCGACGGGAGCCCAAGACCTCCAGCGCGATGGTCAGCATAGAAGAAGGCTGAGGAAGAGTGCCTTGGCAGCTCCAGGACACGGCAGAAGATGGCCCGGACAGCGCTGTCGAACTCTTCGAGGTCATGGATACGGGGGGAAGAGACTCTAAGGTGGAAAGGGAGGCGGGAGAAAATAAAGGTGCGGAAGGCATCCGCGATCTGATTCGGTGTCAGGGAGGACACAGAGATCCGCCGCAGGTCCGCCAGAGCCTCGTCCAGGATCGAGCGAAGAGAAGCACGTCGACCAGCCGACGGCTTCGCTGAGAACGGGCAGCCCAGGTAACGGTAAGCAGCCTGGTCGTCACCTACTAGAGAAATAGGAACATCATTAACCAGCATATCAGGGGAGTTACCTCTCTTGGGGTTGACGGAGAGCACGGCACATTTCTCCGGGCGAAGCACAAAACCCAGGGCCGAGCAACTCTTGACCACAGCGTCCACGAGCTGCTGTGCTTCTTCGTGCGAGCGACCCAGAAGGCAGATGTCGTCAGCGTAGGCAAGGTAGCGAAGAGTCGTACCATGGAGACGATAGCCCTTCTCCGGGTGGGCCTCATCCAGAGAGTTCAGAGCAGACCCTAGAACCACATTGAAGAGGATCATCGATGCAGGACAGCCCTGTCGCACCCCACAAGAGACCGGGACCTCCGCCGAACAGCCTCGGGAGTCAGTAATCGAAGAACGGACGTCGCTATAATACGACTTCAGAACAGCGACTGTCCTAGCATCTAGCCCTCGCCGCTCTAAGACCTGGAACAAGGAGGGATAGGGAAGAGAGGGGAAGGCATCACGGATGTCTACAAATACGGCATGCAGACTCCGGGATGATCTCCGGGCGTCCTGCTGGGCTGTCTGGAGGAGAGTAGCGTGGTCAATACACCCCTCGAAATTAGTAGCAGACTTCTGCCAGGACCCGGAGAAACCAGCACGGGACGACCAACCAGCGACGCGGTCCGCCAGGATGGCCAGAAATACCTTACCGATCGTGCTGAGGAGACTGATTTCCCTCCACTTCCCGGGATTCGCCTTGTCCTCGTCAGACATACCTGGTTTCTTGGGGACCAGGACAACATCCGACCTCTTCCACACCTGCGGGACATGCTCCAAAGAGATACATTTATTGAAAAGAACAGAAAGAACCCGACCAGAGCTATCAAACCTTCGCAGATGAGAGTATGTGACCCCATCAGCTCTGCTTGGGGCAGAAGAGCGAAGACTAGCCAACTTCCGCTGCACCTCGGAACTCAGGATGGGCTCTCCAGTCACCGTCTCCATCGGGACCTGCTCCACCATTTCAGCAATACCTACCAGATCAACCGGTTCCGGAGTCCGCTTTAGGTGGGCAGCAAGCGTAGGCGCCGGGATCTGACAGCGCTCTGATGGACGGTTCCTCGCAAGCTCGAAGGCCTTCTGCTTGGACTTCCTATACAAGAAAGAGAGGTTAGGCATAGGTTTTTTACGATAGAAATTAGCTCTGCGAACAAACGGCCCACAGCGAGTGGCCACTTGGACGGCATCCACCAATTGCAAGGCGGCATCGTCCAGCTCTCCTGCAGAAGCGACACTATCAAAAGAAAGAAAAGGAGAAACAGGAGGATTAGGAGGAGACGATACAGGGGTGGTATTGGGGGTGAGTGTACGCAAGCCTCGGAGACACGTGCGCCGGATGATGGCTCGGATGTTCTGAGGAATCGGACGCCCGATCCTGCCCGATTTGACCACCTCAAAGGCAAAGTGACACACGAAAGCTCCACAGTCAAAGGAGTTGGCCTGCCGCTGGAGATTTGGAGGAGGGGCCTCTCTCCGGAGTGAAGGCAGCTTGCGGACATACTGGACCCAACCGATCAGCAAGCGCAGAGCTGGAGGAGTCTCGCCCTGACCTGGGATGGAATCGAGCAGCTGCCACGATGCATCAGCACCACATCGAAAGACAACGAGACTCCAGTGCGACCTCCTAGCATCAAAAAACGGAAAAAGGAGACAAGGGGCCGCTAGAACTCTTTCCCACCGGACAAGACCTTCTAGGAACCTGGGGTCACCTGAAACGATAGCATTTACAGCATGAACTGGCATAGGTAGAAAATCAGAGAAACGACATGTCGCTTGCAGATACTTATCGATTATCGCATCTGTAATCCACTGCCCAGGATTGAGAGATGACAAGTCCGCCTCATCAGCTACCGCGGGAAGGATCGGGACTCGCTCCAAGGCCCCAACCGCGATCGGAGAAGGAGATCCAGCCACCAGAGAAGGCCTCGGCGGAGAACACTGCGGAGACGGGGTGACCGAGGGACCCCGACTAGGCGCTGCAGAGCAACCAGAGCGGGAGAGGACATCCGTCAGGACAGCAGGAGCGGCGTCGCCGGGCACAGGAGGATCGGGAGACCTGGAGTCGGACGGGGTGCTTGCAGGGTCACCTCAACGTGCGCGACCAGCACCCGTCGAGACCTGCGCCGGAGAAGGAGGGCTAGGAGAAGCCCGAAGGGAAGCTGGAGACCCTCGAGAAACCGGAGAAGGATGGCGGCTCGAGCGCACAACCTCAGCGAAGGTTCTTTGAGGGACTGACGGTGGAGAAAGCCGCTGACCAGGAGATGCCTGCGGAGAACTGCTGGCAGCAGGAGGAGACCCGGAATGAGGCTCGGTGCCCGCGTAGTAGAGCGGGATCGTGGAGTCCGAGGAGGACGACTCGCTGGCCGCATCAGAGTCCGCGGGCTCCTCCGGATCAGGAGCGACCACGGGAGGTGGTTGGGAGGCAGGCTCCGAAGGAGGCGGGCTCACAGCAGGCGGCAAAGGTGGGCACCGGAGTCTGTGAAGAGACAGACCCACCTTGGTGGGGAACACTCGAGCACAGACAGGGCAGGAGACTGGCGGCGGAGGCGGAAGCGGTGCCGCGTTGGAGTGGCTGCTGACGTGCCTGTTGGCGGCTTTCAACTGGTTGAGGGGGAAGAAAAGGTCGCACTGCGCACAGCGGAAGAAGATGTGATCATCACGCTTCTGGTGTTTCTTCCGGAGGTGGTCGACCATAGAGTTGATCCTCTTGTTACCGTGGAAGGACCCGTTCCATGGTCGGTAGCGCGACGCGGGTGTGCAGATGCTACAGTTGAGAGTATCCGCAAGCGGCAAATCGATATTAGTCGACTCCACAACAAGCGAAGGGGGGCTAGCGGGAGCAGCCATGCACAGGCGAAGCCACGAGGCGAGAGGGGGGAGGGGGAAAACACAGCCTGAGTACAAACAACAGGCGAGGAGCGAAGATTATTGGCAGCGAGCAAACACAATGCAAGCCAACACACTCGACACACAGAGCAGAGGGGGGTCGCTGCAATAAAGTGCAGAACGAGCCAACTGCCAAAACACAATCGGACGCGATAAAGTCAGATTTTCAAATAAAATAGGTCAATGAAGCTCACATCCTTTAGAGATGGAATGTTGAAAGATTCTTTTAACAGTTTCGAAGTGTTTAAATGTGTAAAAATATAATATACGTTATATTTGCGACTGGCTGCTAATTTCGATCCTATCAAAAATATAAATGAATATGTTTAACATGTTAAGCAATTAAATATATGCATGTCTCTGTAAGTTAATATTATATACCTTCTATATGGATTATTAAGAGATGAATTATAGCTGAATATAAATTGGATTTCAATTTATTTACCTCTCAATCACTAAATCAAATATAAACGGATATTCAATTAGGGTCGATTGCATAAAGAGGTATTTTGAGAAACTTCTCGAAATATATACACAGATGCATAATTTATATTATACAGTGATAGACAGATCATTCAAAAGCTATACATACATACGTGTAAGTAGACATAATATAAATACAAATGTAAGTTATCCATGTACAGGAGATATTCGGAATATGTAAGAATTCAATTTTACAAATCTGAAGTTATTTTACTCATTAATCTCGCATTAGTTGAATTATTTGCAATCGATAGCGATGCATAATCTGAGCGGCATCTCGACTGAAGAGGTATTGAAAGATTCGTGCTGCCAATTTGCTCTCCGGAAAATCGAAACGAGGTGTCGACTCGATCTCCAAGGCAGAAC
>JAYRBW010057713.1:0-10891 GCA_036023295.1 Invenusta paracnida | reverse complement strand
GACTTATTCGGTCACTAAGCAGTTGATGACCTTGGCATTTTGGAATCGCTTTGAGGTCATCAAGGGCTATCGACACAGTTCTGCTCCTGGTTTTTTATATCTCTCTACCTTAGCAACCGACTTATTCGGTCACTAAGCAGTTGAAGACCTTGGCATTTTGGAATCGCTTTGAGGTCATCAAGGGCTATCGACACAGTTCTGCTCCTGGTTTTTTTATATCTCCCTTCCTTAGCAACCGACTTATTCGGTCACTAAGCAGTTGATGACCTTGGCATTTTGGAATCGCTTTGAGGTCATCAAGGGCTATCGACACAATTCTGCTCTTGTTATATCTCCCTTCCTAACAACCGACTTAGTCGGTAAAATATAAGCAATTAAAAAAAGTTTACTAGGTACTTTAAAATGTCAAGGTCATCAATTTCTTACCTATAACCGAGGTTTAGCCATTAGAAATATTTACGTTCTATTTTATGTTCAGTTTCAGTTAATTTTTAAATACATCGTAGAATACTATATACGGGATATACTACAATAATATATTTAATGCGTTTAGCTTATATGCTTGGTCTATAACCTTCACCCTCGTTTGCAATTGATGCGCTCTATAGTATTTATCGATGTATAACGCAGCATACATTATATATACTACAAAAACTAAAGACAATGGTCGCATGGGACAAGAAAAAACAACAAATCTTGTTTGTAAGTATATAATACATTAGGATACTCCTATAATAGCATTAAACTACTACATACACAGTAAGTATACAGAGAGAACCCTTAAAAAATGACGACTAGATGAAAAGGAATAAACAACTGAGCAATGAGCTATAACAGAATGTGTATATGAAAAGATTCTTAGTTATTGTATATGGATTGTCAACTGATAATACATACTATACTATGCATGTATATCAACATAACAACAGTGCCTGAAGAACACCAACATCTTGTACAGCTCAAATACACATATATTGGATTATGCTGTCTTCGTATAAATTATGTAATATATTACAGTCAGCTGATGTGCCAATATTAAACCAGCGGTAAATGGATTGAAAATAAAATAAACAGATTCGTCCCGACTGGTATATAATAAATACCCCCCTTCCACCCAATCCCAATATTTCTTCTGAAATATCGATTCAAGGAGAATATTAAATTACGTATTCTATTTCATTAAATCGGTTAAGAACATGTAGATGAATATGTGATTATTTCTGAAGTAGCTATATATAGAAAGAGGAATGAGTGAATATTATTCTGCAGTAATTTATAAAAAACTTTGGTAAATATCTTAGAACTTATCCAATAATAGTAACTTATTTGAGAAGATTAAATAAATGGACTTAAAATAGTAGATATACATACAGTTAAATTTGCATTAGTTATATAATATTTATAATTACGACATAGAAAATGATCAAATAACAACGAAAATGGAAATTTCCAATCTCCATAATGTAAACGCGTGACATTAAATGATTTATATGATATAAAATACATTTTCATATATTATTATACTTTACGTTACACATAACATTCTTATATAAGTAAACTCAATGCAGAAGTATAGATTAATGGAATTTTAGCGTTAGTATAATCATCTTATAGAAGAAAAGTTAGAAAGATAGCGCAATAGGCGCCAGACAAACAGTGGTGATGCTTTAATGTCTATAATGGGTCATCAAAACGAAAAACAAATTCTACTCAAATCACTTGCATTACAACGTTATTTTATAAACTATTGATGCCCAACCAAATAGAAAGAATTTATAAATCGGTAAAAGAAAATACACTACTTTAATATGATCTATTGTAAAGCACATAAGGCAATTAATAATGCATGAACATTTGACTTATTAACCATAACAATTAGCTAATTGAGAATTTAAAAAAAGAAACTATTCAACTAATATGATTATTAAATGTTCATATAACTTACTATACATAATGTATTATATAAATATTCTTAAACATTGACAAGGTATACCGGGATATAGGACCATAAAGTAAGAACCGCAATATAATGCCAA
This sequence comes from Invenusta paracnida, assembly GCA_036023295.1. Classification (NCBI taxonomy): domain Eukaryota; kingdom Metazoa; phylum Platyhelminthes; order Proseriata; family Coelogynoporidae; genus Invenusta; species Invenusta paracnida. The sequence goes on along the minus strand of JAYRBW010057713.1, from coordinate 8,855 downwards.
TTAATTAGGAGTCTATGAGTATAGGAATGAATATACCTCAAAAATATTGGCAAAAGTAGTAACAGCGATAAAAATTGATGTCTTTTTTATGTACATAACATTCATATTATAATTATAAAAAGGAAAGAAAATATAGGTTTAGATATACAGCCGCTTCTATTCTTACAATATAGTATCTGCACAACTCTAAGGAGAATTAAGTTGAGTAGACTCTTCTGGGAAATCGTAAAACAATTCGTCAATTATTTAGCAACATCGGAAGAAATGCGTCAATTCAACATTCGACTTAACAAAGACAGAAAGCATTCGTCTTGATGTGTATGAAACTCTATCGTACATATAATGTGTGTTTACTTTAGCCCTCCCTAAAACCTACAACATTGCGGACTTACATTACCTACTTCTGAGCAGGTAAGACAAAACAAAAAGCCCCTTTCAAACAGAATTATGTATATTAGAGATGTCTACGTTACTCAGGCTACGTTACTCAATATATAGTTTGTTTACTTTAAATAGTAAATGAATGCATTATGCCTCGCCCGTCAATTGCAGGCTGTACTATAGTATTTTAGACACAAAACAGAATCTGCATGTAAGCCTATATGGATGCGTAATTTTTAAATACTTTAAGAAACAGAAACAGAAACAGAAATCGAAATTTCCTTTCAATTTATATTTCATAAAAGAAGAAGTTGCCATTTAATAATAATTCAGTAATATTGTATTTAAATACTTTTAAAAATACAAATTTTAATAAAATCCTTTATAATGCGTAAACAGTATAATAGTTTCAAAAATTGATATTCGTAAATAATATTTTCAAGAATTCTACTTTTTCGTGCGGTTGAAGCTCAACATATTATATACAGAAAAAAGAAATCCATTATACACGTTGAAAAAATGATACGCGAAAACCATCCATAACTAAAAGTAACAACATATGCTCCAGTAACGCATGTCAAAATAAGTGATTATCCTAAGATGAACACCAACGTATTAATTAGCGAGTGAAAAAGCACTTATGGAAGATATATATATATTCGTTATATAGCATCTTTTAGTGACGGGAAATTTTGATAAAGATAAGAGTATATATTTATGTGGGTAATACACATATTTCTTATATGTAATATAAAATCAGATGTTGGCGCTCATCTAAATGTAGAAAACATAGAATAAAGCTCTCAGCTATATAAGATATGTATTATAATCTCGCACGTTATCGAAATAATTGTCAAATTCGTCTAGATAAAAGGCAGATCGAAGAGGTCGAGAAAGGGCTTGTTTGGAAGGGTGTTGACAAGTAGGCATTTGGAAAGATTTCGAGAGGAAGAAAGGACTAGAGAACATAGAAAGGGAAGGAAGGAAGAAAGGATGGAGAAGGAGAGGGGGGGGGGGGTCTAGACAGAGTTGTAGAGAAAGATTGAAGAAGATTAACACTGCAGGGCGTCTTTTGATCTGGTGGCAAGGAGTAAAAGTTGAGAGCTTCATTTGAAGGGGGGAGGGGGGTCTGTAAAATGTCGACTGGACTCAACTGTGAAGTCTCATTCTTCAATACCTACAACAATATTCGAGACTTCCGCTGTTCACTGAAAACTTGAAAGGGAGAGAAGGGATTGAAGTTGATTATCTCGGTGTGAGTGAGCGTGTTATAACAAACAACAACAACAACAGGAAGAAGAGTCAAACTGCCTAGTTGACCACTCGAGCTCGTAAAATATAAATATCGATGAGATGAAAAACCGCCCTCTACTCAGACATATACATCCATCGTAGAAAGTGTCCGACTCCTTTCCCAGAAGTGAGAGAGGAGGAAAGCTTTCATGAAGAACACAAGATGCTGTTATTTGGAGAGGGTAAAACATAGCATATGCTTGCTGTAAAAACGCCAGCGTCCAACTTTTAAGCTATATTATTCCCTCATTGTCTTTGAGATAACAAGAAGACCTTAAATGCGGAAAGTACACGTCAGCAGCCAAGATAAGAATGAATCTATTGATGAGCAAACTTTGGCACGCTATCGTGACAACTACCATAATATGCAATACACTTCTTTGATAGTACGTATTACATACGAAAATAAGAATTACTACTTTATAGTAACTCTAGCGAAGAAGCAGGACTGTCCTTTAAGCACGGAGTTGGCCATAGCAGAACTGCAGAACACACACACACATATATACAAATATAAAGAGAGAGAGAGAGACGGAGAGCGTTCATCGCTCAACTGTGTATGAGATGTGTGAGAGAAGCATAAAAAGGAAGAGGCAAACTGTCTCTTTTGGCACACGCGGTATGTCGACGGATCACTGTGGTAGAGTCACTGTCATTTTAGGTCATCCCAGATTCCCAGATGCTTTATTAAATGAAGTGAGCTAGGGGGTGGGGGAGTAGTACGTCAGGATCGAAGATTCAACTGTCTACATAAGAAGTGAGTATAGTAGTATAGAGTTTATAGGGGAGAGACATCGATTCCCAACCAACAAAACCGACATAATAATAAGAGATTTTGTGTATGTAATATATATAGTATACAATGTAATATATATACACGCATATACTCGTGAGAAGACACGACACATATACCTAACTCGTCGATCTTAAGATGAACTGTTACTTCTTTGTAAACTGTATACCTACCTACCTACATATATTCAGGTATATGTATTAGAGTTCAATAACATATATTTTGACTGAATTAGACGATCTTTTTTATTTGAGAATTGCCTGGCTTTAAACATAATCTTTCACAAGTCGTGATGTTTAGCCATGACATGGCTCTTTTTAATGACTCAGATCACCTGAGTACAAATCAGAAATGTCAATTAATCGACTGAATAACTATAATATTTCCAATCGCAGTATACCTAAATGCCTAACGCGCTTAGTTCTTTATGGAGCTTTATCAGTGACATGCAGAGTAACTAACCGAGGTCCTCACAACTATATACAGTGCGAGTGCTATAACCGCTTGAGCAACGGAGCTCGGTCGATTGGCAAGGAAGACTTTCAAATCATTTCGGCAAGTCCGTACCGCACTTAACAATATTAGAATTAAGAAATATCGGCCAATTTATCGAGTTTCGGTGGGCAAATGGTTATAATTAGTGTTCACACTTATAATTGCGAGGACCCGGTTTTATTTTCTGTATGTCACTGCAGATAAAGCTCCATTAAAAGAGAGAAATGCGTCTGGCATTTAGGTATGCGGTAATTATTAATTGTCTAAAAATTAATTGAAGCTTGTGAAAATATTAAAATATACTTGTACTTTATAACCATCAAGGTATATTCATTATTTTTATCAATTGAATATCAATTTAAATAGTGATCTAAATAAATTTAATAAAAGTAAATAAATTAAATTCTGTATTTATATATTATAAATATACAATTTCATACATTATACGTTATCATTACATCAGCGTAACACTTTTCTATACTTTTTTATGTATTTCATACTGCATAAGAGTGAAGAGAATAAATAATAAATGCCTTGAAATGTAAAACGAGAAATAAACGGATGGAAATGCATAGATCAACTTTCATGTCAGGTGCGGGTTACACGTTCACAGTACAAGACAACGGAATATTATAATGCATGTGATGACCTTAATTAATCCTTTTATATTTTGTGCGATCATTACAACTATAACACGACTATATTATATTCAATATCATCTGCTACGTGAGGATCAGAAAATTAATTATTCGGTATGCGCATACCGAATACAACAACAAGGTCTCATTTTAAGTTCCCCTGGCTTACAGCTGCAATGCCTATAACAGAATAGTATAACTCTAGTCAAGTATAATAAAGAAAAGGTATTTCAAGACTGCCAACGCATCGACAGGCATTTTCAGGAAGGAAGAATCGAAAGAGCTGACAGCCGATGTCACTCATCAGAACAAGAGAAACAAAACGCGGAGACTCAAGATTTCAGTAAGAAATCCGACATAACTACCTTTACACAGCTTTATATTCTTACATACTATAGAAGTAATTTCTACACGCAAAGCAGTTAAACTCTTGTCTCGAATATAGATATCCTTGGACAGAGGCACATTCTTGCCTATAACAATATTTTAATAAATTCAAAAAGCCATTATTCATTAAAAAATCTACCCCTGGCTTTGTTTTACTTCTTCAATTTTGTGTAGTACCGACTCCACTGAAGACCCAAATAAACTTCTAATTTCTGTCTAATTCAATTTGAAGTCAAAAGTATCACTCAGAGAAAATAACATAGTACGTACAATATTGATTGAAAAGTACAGTAATTATCTATAAACACTAGTTTTCATTCCATTTACACGGTCTATTATTGCATTTTTGAGGTAACATATTATATACTAGTATTATACTAATTCACTATAATATGGACGATAGTATTTTGTAGAAATCAGAAAAATACAACTGTCAAAAACTGTGGTGTACTTAAATCAACTGTTAGTATTTTACCATTTACACAAGAAAAATGTCTACCATCCAAAAATCCCAATTTTTATAAAAATTGCCTACAGACTGCTAGCTAGGTTAATAAATCTCGACATAAAAAAACATTCGACAATTTTTGCAGACGGTAAGAAAAAGTTAGTTCTGTTATATTATTATGCATTATTTTATTTAGAGGCTTGTTTCTGATAGTATAGGTAGGTAAGAATAATATGAATTTAAACAAAAGAATTAAACTAAATAGAGATAAAAGGGGAAGGGGGGCAGGAGATGGTTACTTATAGTTATGGAAGGGGAAGGAAATGAGAGGTGTAGAGCTAACATTCAAACTTTATTGATCCCAGTGTATATACTGCCTAGATATAGAAAGATAGGCAAGGATATAATTATAATTTAGAATTATAGGTGGAACCAGCCTTATTAGAATTCTACTGAGCTTCGTCTCAGTAACAAACAACTATTCTCAATTAAGGTTGGCCGGTTGTGTGCCTATTTATATGTAAGCAGAGTTCTATACACTTCGCGATGAAGGTATGTCTAATGGAGGAATGAGTTGAGCCTAGAGGTGAGCTAAACTTGTTAATGACGTATCAATCTCACGGTCGGCCTAGAGCCAGCTTACCTCCTTCTACATGCATTATATAGGTATTATAGTTGGGAGCACTGTTCCCATTACAACTGCGAAGAATGGACGGACGGAAGACCTGTTTATTTTCTTGGAAGAGGAATCGAAATGAAGAAGATTCGAAAGCAATGGAAGAGGAAGCCTCATAATTTGAGGATATTTTTCGCCTAAATAGTTATACAGCGAAAGAGAATGGGGAAGCGGCCGGAGGGAGAGGCTGACTAGATGAACAAGTTTGTTGTATTCTATAGGTGCTGTCTAGCTCTCTATTTTTCACTCTTAATGCATTTGGAAAGAAACAAGAGATTGCCTATTATAGGTGGTTCGTTCAGAAACTAATTTAACCTTACATTATTAAGAAGCCAGGAAAAGAACTGTTATAAAGAGGGTGACAATGGAAAAAAACAAAACAAAAAACTTATCCTCCCCGGCCTCTCCCCAAAGTTCATTGAAGGGTGAAGGTAGGTAAAGAGGGTGGAAAATTGAAACTAAAGGAAAGTTTTGAGCTGAGCTGAGAATATAAGTTGGCATAAAAGTAGGTATTTTCCTGCTAAGCCTATACGTTGCACTCATTCAAATACTTTCACATTACTTAGTATGTATATATATATATAAAGCGACTCACTTAGTAAATTATATATAAGACGCTGAATCTATAGGGACAAAATTAACTATATTATCAGTGATATAATGGATTTGGGACAAGTATCCAATACTTCAGACAAACCTAGCTATATCATCACCCATTCTTCTGCCTTATTACCTTGAGAAAATGCATGATGCAGATGCCAGTATAAGTCAACTACATTCCCTATATTATAATAAACAAAACAAAACATTACTAACTCATCGGAATTTAAAATGATTCCTTTTACATTCCCAAGCACAGACTATTATTCTGCTTTTCACTATTTTGATAAAATTGAAACACCTGCAGCTTGATTAGCGACGAAGAAAATCAGTCAGAGTTCAATTTACATTTCATTAAATGTCAATAATGTCAATGTTTCCTGGTAAATTTTGTATTTTTTAACTAAGATATAAATAGAGCAACAATGTTACAAAAGGAGAAACAATATATGTACGTATAGTTGATTTGAACCCACTAAAAATATACAATATAAACTATAAAAGTAAACACAAATTAGGGCACCAAATTTTGGATCTAAGTTATACATTGCCAAATTAATATCGTATTAAGAATGCAGTATTCAAAGTATCATACCAAACAGGGTGGAAAACTTAAGAAACTACTCAAATGTAACCATTTAGTCAACTACATCCGATTTTATTGAAGATATGCACTAATTCTTCGGAGAATTGTTTGCAAATAAGAGCAGATGAGCCAACCAATTCTATATTAACAAAACCATTCCAAGTTCGCCTAGGAAATGATACAGTTACAAAGAGTTATAGTTGTAGTAATTAAACTCCCTTGGAGCAAAAGGACAATAATATTCCTTCCTTCAAATTATATTACTCCCATGGTAGGCAATTATTCCGTTGCTTCCGCACGGAATACGCTAAATTTGAAGTTGAGTACAAACTTAATTTTTATCAATTGAGACTTTTAAGTACATTAATTTTATGCATTTATCCGAGGTCACAATCTAGAGATTATTAAAGTAAGATATTCATTTTATTACTTCCAATTACGTATATAGGAAATTAATAGCAAGTGCTTATAACGGTATAGCAAAGGGAATCTAACAAATCAATAAAGATTAAATTGAGTTCATAAAACAACGACAATTAACTATATACAGTTAAGATAAAAAACTGTAAAAATGATTTTAATAGTAAAAGAGTTTTCTAATTATAAAACTATTTCAGAATATAGTATTTGGTGAAAAGACAAAAATCTTCGAACATTAATAAAAAATAATTTCCAAAACAGAATTATTTCTATTTTGAATAAAGAAAAGAGACACTGACAAATTTCGACGTCTGAATGAAATAATTCAAAAAGCGCAAACACCTAAGCTAATTTACTATAATATATACTAACGAAAATTCAAAGATTAAATATAATTTTAGTGAATGTTACAATAAGAATATATTTCATTCAATAATTTAAAACACCCCTACCTTTAAGATTCTAGTTAAATCCCAATTCAGCGGTAGATACATTATAGACATACAGTTTTTCAAATTGCTTTCATGCATAATATGTAAGTGTATAGTCTACCTTTATATACTAAAGCGACATACATCTCTTTACTATGTAGTTGTTAATAGCAACATAATACTCAACAATTTAAGGTTATCCGACTATATATTATGTATAGTACAATAATGTAGCTTAATAAAATAAGATAATATCAATATGATCACTATATTCTTTCCAACCAATTTCATACCCAACAAAGAGTTCAATCAAACGGTAGTATGCACATGTGGCTAACTAATTGAAGAATCCTTGAGGTTATTAATATTTTAGTATAGTGGGTAGGTTTACCTTATTTCTGGGACGCGATTAATGTATAATTATGTTTGAAGTATTTACAGCTATATAGCTAAAAGAAAATTACAAATGAGATGCGTAAAAGCACCTGAAATGCAATGTACATAATAAATGTATGTATATAACTATTAAAAAGGAATTAGTGTTATATATGTATATTAAGAAAAAGTAAGTATACAACACAAAATGTCTAGTATAAGACACACCGAATAAGTTGTATGGGATTTTAATACCTTTGTTATAAAAAGAGAATTTTCAAAGATTTGACACTCATGATGTTTGTAAATTAAAAAAAGTAGTACGATAACATTACTTAAAGTTATAAATAATTCCGATAATTATAATTTTGTAAAAACAATTATATTAACCGGCCTTTTTTTAAAAACAAATATCATGATTTGATGAAAAGAGAAAGTTTTAAAAATTAGTATATAAGTCTTATGTGAATATTGTTGTCTATATCTTTTGCATTATCACCACATTTTTGTATCATTTTTCCCGAAAAAGTCAATGACTTTCGATGAAATCATTTGATCCGTGTTTTAAACGCAGAAATGTATGCTATATTATAATATATCAAAAAATGTCACCATTTTAAGACGATATTTTATTTCTTAGTGCCCAAGTTATTTTGGTTGAAAAAATCACGCTTAATTCGTGTATTATGAAAAAAAATAACGCGTATAACAATATTTCCTGATCATTTGAACAAACCTACAAAAAAGCTGAATGGCATCAGCATAATATAACAAAGTAGTAACGAAATAGCACTTTGAAAGTCACTTCGAATGTCAACTAAAACATGTTAAAAAAACCCCTGGAAATATTGGTCATATTTTGAAATGCACTGTTGGCAATAATTTTACAAATTCGCGTATTTAAATAAGTACTTAAATTAACGTTTATTTGCATATAACTTTATGAACTTTCGGGGTCATGAATACCCCGTATTTATTTATCAGTGAAATCACATGAAATATTGAAGCTATAAGCGCTTGTGGGATTCTATTTTAAGACATTAAGTCATGGTCTTGCCTGTCGCCTTCTACATCAGTCTGTATTTCTACACAACCCTGACTTACCCGTCACGAGCTCCGCCATAATACAGCCAAAACTCCACATATCAATGGCCATGCCGTAACTAGCGCAGAGAATGACCTCGGGGGCCCGGTAGAATCGCGACTGGATGTAGGTGTAGACGCGCTGTTGTTCGTAGCAACTGGAGCCAAAGTCGATGACCTTGACGGAGGAGCGACCCTGTTGGCGGAGGAGGATATTCTCCGGTTTGAGGTCACAGTGGATGATCCGAT
>JAYRBW010057702.1:0-10891 GCA_036023295.1 Invenusta paracnida | reverse complement strand
GCGCCATTTTTATATCAATTTTTTTACTGATATTGTACTTTATATCATCAATATCATTTTATAGCTTCTATTTTTAGGAGCTCGTTTCTTGGTTTTCATTTTTGCGATAAAATTATAATCAATCTATATCAATGCTTATTTGAGTATTAGTAAAGCCGATTTTTTTCAAGCTGATAAATCGAGTTACAATTATGACAATATATTTTTAAACGAAAATAAATTACATTTTTCATTTTTTAGGTGGTTTTAACTTAAACTTTCTTCAATCCATGCACCACGCAGTTTAAGCTATGCGATATTACCTTATAACTTATATTTGTTTATAGATTGAGTCAAACACATTTAAAGTGTGAACGCACTTTTAACAAATGAAAAAATACACTTTGAAAAAACAAAAATATATTTTTAAATAACTTTTAATCTTTATTATTACACATTTTCAGACCTGATACTATTTAAAAACTATCATCTAAGGCAAAACAATATAATTCAAACTGCGTTGTTCTATCTTATAACGGTAACGTTGTCGTAAATGTTATTATTAATTATACGATATAAGCATAAGTATATGTATATGAAATGATAATTCTAATCGCACATTATATATATGTAATATTGTCCTACATTTAATGCAGTCACTAAAGGATCCTTCAACACGTATGCCTCTATTGTAGTTTGCGGTGCAATTGGAACTTTCTATACTGCAATGGTAAGTTTTGATTGTATTGAATTGTTAATGCGAGAACAATTTTATAAGACATATTACACACATTTTAAAATGATCAAGCGGGACACAGATATTTGAAACCTATATTATAATCTTATATATTCAGAAACTGTTATGTTTTCCTAATTTACCAAAAAATACATCACAATTATTATTAGTACGTATAACATTTGTAAAATTACTTAAAATTTGTTATTATTTTATATAAAATGTAATGCGAGAAAAAGGTTGTATTCAATTTTTAATAATTACAAGAATCGTTAACAGCTACAAATGATCGTTGAGAAGCGATTTGAAGGAATGGATGTGACGCAACTTAGCCTAGAAATTATATTTTACTAATGCCCATGTACTATTCACAGAGAAAACAATAGAGGCTGGCTATACAACGAGTGTCGTACATAAGTTTGAGATTAGATGAAATAACCGCGCAAAAATAGAATTATTTGCAATTATTTAGAACTATTTGTCTATTTTAATGTATTAACCTAAGACTTATAAGTATGGTGTATTTACATTCACTATAATTATTCACTCAGCTTAAGACATATATTTAGCTAAGACACTCAGCTATGGTTATAAGGCAAATGTTACGTCTCTTTTTATTCTTGCCCACGTACATGCAAATATACGTATAATGCGCTAATTTATAAACAACATGATAGTTGAACATATCCAAATTCTTGTATTTGTTATATTTCTAAAGCATTATAGATTACATATGTATTAATTCAAATGATAAAAATATATAGCTGTAGTTTGAAATATTCATTTTTTAATTAATGATTTCGGGACTGATTTTAGTCACTTATAATAAGAAATATTTGTAATGAGGTGTGAAAATCTCTCTTTTATACAATAATCATATAATATGTACCTACATATATTATGTGGTATGTAGTTTAGCATAAAATTTATATACTTTCTTTTAGAGTTCTATAAACTATATATAAAGATTAATAGTTTATTCGTAATTCTAGCATTATTATATATACAACAATTAAGGCCTATAGCGGTTAATTCCATCGAATAAACCACTTTAGATCTTAATTATTGTTTTATCCAACGATCATCATAAATTATAGGAAAAATAAATAAAATGCATCGAAAAATTAGTGAAAATCTCAGTAAAAAATGAAGAAATAATTCAAAACAAGGTTAATTATGTTTTAAATAATTAACCTATAAACAATATAATTAACCTTGTTTATTGAATTTATGAATTTGAAACATGGATTTGAAACTGACCATAATTCCATGAATTACTCAATATTTTATTAAAACATTAAATAGATATGCATCTCATTTTGTAATACATATACCTAGTAATACGGTAAATAAACCTCGTATTATGTAAATTAAACAAATAAAAATTGTCTACAAATACTTGAAAACATATACTGAAGTATTATTTTCAAATGTTTTAAAATTGATTGCGTATCATTATCTATTTTTATAATACTGTTTCTATAGGGTGGTATTAAAGCTGTAGTGTGGACTGACGTATTTCAAGCTGGAATTATGGTGGTTGGAATCATTGCTGTAATTGTCAAGGTTAGTAACTATTTCATAATATTATTTCATCCTCAGATATTGTGCAATTTCTCAATATATTTTTACAGTTAATTTTTTCTTTAACTTTTCTTTAACATGGTTTTATTATTGTTTTTATTCGAGATAAATTGTAAATGATGTTTTACAATTATGAAAGGTTATATACATTTATATTAATATGATTTTAATTAATGATTACTGTAACGAATACCTTATTTTTAGTCAACTGTCGATGCCGGTGGAGTTTCAGAAGTTTTCAGACTTAATACTAAATATGGACGCTGGAGATTTGATCAAGGGTAAGTTTCTTAAGAAATGAAAATAAGTAAATGACCATAAAACAAATACTAAGCCAAAATAAAATTTAAAAGTTTATTCAAATCAATCAAAACCTAAGCTAACATTTTAGAAACCTATCAAAAATAGATATAATCATGGACTCAAATGGGCAAGTTTTATCAGTCAGTCCAGCATGATTAGGTATGCCTTCTTGTTATAGGTGAAATATCAGTTTTTATTATTTCTAATAAACTTTTAAATTTTATTTGGGCTACTTATTTTGTGAAAATGTAGGCACTTATAATAAAATGTAAGTCAAAATTACTTCTCAGAAACTTTTCCTAACCTCAGTGTATAAAATCGATTATATAATCATTCTTATATTTTATTAATGTATACTCATTTGTCAAATTAATAATATGTATTCCTATGAATTAAATAGTTTTATTAGTGTTCACTTTTAGTATTCGATCATATTAATAATTTATGTAATAATTTTTCATCTAAAATGTTTTGTTATCCAATCAGAAATGTTCAAGTTTCTGTTTTTTTTATTTCAACTTTATCTATATCCGAATTATTGTCAAAACACCTACGTACAATATAAAATCTGCAATATAACATATACAAGTTTGTCTCTTACCTATATTTATGCATTTAAATTATAATTTTATTAATTAAAAATGTCATACTTGTATGTATGTATTACACTTTTTACAGGCATATATTGGTAAATTTGCTAGATAATATTATTATTATTCTATGAAAACACCCTGTATACGAAGGGGCTTCAATAAGTTCTCGGACTCAATATTAAAGCAACCCCTAGACCTATAATCAATATATTTTCATGAACAATAGAAACATTTAAGATATTGCTAAACATTTCAAGTCAATATCTCCACGGATACTTTTATAATTCAACTTTTGAAAATCTAAGTTAAAATGGTGCAAGAAAGATGACAAAGAAGGCAAATTTAACACCAAAATTTCAAAAATTATAATTTTTATCTAAAGTGGATAATTTATTTAAAGTAAAATTTCAATATGAACTTTATAACTTCACAAAGTATTGTCCTTAACAGTCACCGCATTTTTACATCTGATCAAATATCTTTTTTTGGATAAAATTACACTTTTTGAAATTTTAGGTTATAATGAGCTTTTTATGCCATGTTTCTAGCATCATTTTGACATTGGTTCTGAATTTAAATTATGATGAAATACGTGCAGATATTTGGATTTTATTGTATTAAACATACCTTTCTTTTAATAGGTGGATAGATCTATTAGATGTCATAATAATATTATTTCATAAATAAAAACTATACAAATACTTATATACTTACATATTATATAAACAATTTATTATTTATAATTTCAGGGTATATATTATTCATTATTTATTATTCACTAATCAGTAATAATAAAATAAAATAATGTTTTAAAATATTGACCAAATATTACACACCTTTAAACGTACCATTTAGATATATAATTATAATTCAAGCCGTTTTTAAATAGTCTCGCTATTTAAATATAGTGTTAAAGATATTTAAAATATTTATTTCAGGGTCTAACACATCTAATATATGACAATTTGAGTCAATTTACCTACTTAACCATTTTCATTCACATTCTTGTAAGTTAATAGTCTTACAAGTTTTACAAATCTTACAAGTTCAAGAACTATGTAAAGGATCTAAATATTCTGTCTACGTTATATTATAAACTAAGATGGACTCTTGATCCGACTTATCGAAATTCGGGACCTGCATTAATCCTTGGAACAGCAATTGGATGGCTGGGAACTTACGGTGCGTCACAAGCATCTATTCAACGATTCTGTGCATTGAAAACTCTTAATAAAGCAAAGCTGTAAGCTCGTCGAGATTTCTTTTTATATACTTTTATCTGTGCACTGTGTCTCTCTATATATAAACCTAATATAAGCCTATATGACAGAATCAAGGTGCAGAATTAATATAATTCGTATATTATTTCTGTAGCATTCGTGTATTTTTTTATATTAATATCAAATGTCACAAAATATATTGCTACATGTTATATACATACATATATATATATATTATACAGGGTGGCAAATAAGTTACTAAACAGTTACTAAAGAGAATAAAGTTCCTTGAGAGATTCTATACAAACAAATATTAATATTATTCATAAACATAAATAAAGTTACTATACAGTTACTATCTATGTAACGATACCTATTTATATAGTAACTGTATTTAGTAACTGTACTATATTCTCGTATATATGTAGGTATGTAAATTCTAAATTAAATTCTAAATACGAATTTAGCAGTCTTGTGAGCACTGTTTCCAAAACGTTCGCGTGTTAATTTCTGATGAAACAATGGCTATATAGTTAATTGATATAGGAGAACACACGGCCATATATAAATTAATGGTTACTCTATTTAATGACCTACTAAAATTATATCAATTAGACATCGGGTGTTAATTTATATTTAGACTGGTATTCTTCTGAACCATTCCTACATAGCTTCAGTCTCAGAAGTATAAGGCAAATGGCTATTTACTAAACATTATATATATATAGGAAAATTAATTCTTATTGTCTCCAAAATTCCCATGTCTTGTTTAACTAACTCATCTTAAGTTAAAGTTATAATCAGGTTGATTTTTTTATTTAAACATTTTTTGTTACATACCCCTGTATATAGTGGCCACTATTATATATTAAATAGTTTTTTGGTTTAGTTTAAAAACAATAATGGTTAATAACAAACCAAAATAATTGGTTAAACAATTATAGTCATGGATCAAGATAAGACAATTTCGACAAATACCGCTTTAGTAAATACTAATAATATAATATTGTTAGTAATAATTGTTTTTTTTTTAAACAAAATCGGGAATCGTACAAGTTAGATATAATTCGATGTATAAAAAATTTCGGAATAAATACAACAAATAGAGAAAGTAAAGAAACAGCTAACTTAGCGTTATTTGAAGAAAAAACAGAATGCATTACACTGTAGTAAAATGTCAAAATTACCATCAAGATAGATAGTTATATATTCAATGATTGTTGTACTTATGGCAGACATGTTCACTACGCAGAGAGACTTATTAGTCAAATAAGTAGTACACACTTTATACTATGAATAGTTTCAACAAGGTCGTCACTGATAATATTTACAAATATTAGATGTTAAATTATTAAACACGAATTTTAATTGTACTTATATGATTTGCTACTACGGTATATCTGACAATAGTTACATGATAGTTAGAGTTTTACAAATCTATAATATTATTTATTATTAGGCATTATGATTAACTTTACTTTCAGAGATAATAAAAGTTCAATAGAATAAATTTGCATATATTATTTTGTGGCATTTACAATGGATATATACTTCATTATTGATATAACACTTGACATTGCAGATAATATATTAATTCGAGTGTGTGTTCGATCTTAATATCTACTATTATAGCTCTTATACGAAAATACTCACAATGTTAGTATCGTTGTATGACCTGCATAGTCAATAAAATTACTCCCGCACCATCAAATAAACTACAAATCAGTAATATAGACAAAATAATGTAGTTGTTCACTTGTGCGAACAGAGTAAGACATAACGATAGAGAATAAAATTATAATAATTAAATCACCAACAAGAAAATATCGTTGTATTTTATGAAAATTTACTTAAATGCATAGCTAATAAGTTAGTAAATAGTGATAATTTTCTTTTAATTTAATTTTTACCAAATAATAATGTTGAACTAATTTAAAGCGATTTTAACTCAAAAGAACCCGCAATAATTTTGGATTACCTCTTTGACATGATTTTGAATTTAATATAAAAATAAAACAATCTCCTTTGAATAATGAGAATATGCGATTTTAACTTCATTTAATTAATTGCTGATCATTTTTTCTAAACATTGATTTATATTTCATATAATTATTTTCAAATTGGAAAAACTCCTCGAGATTTGGAGAAGAAAGCTGATATAATTTATTTAAAACGGTTTGGTGTTAGGACCTAGTAGTATTACATAACATACAGAAAGAGTTGAAACTTTTTCTATTCTTATTCGATGCTGAATAAAATGAATAGAATTTGCTTGTTTTCTTTCGACATTAAAGGATTATACTTTTGAAATAATTTATGATATACAGTCTCATGTCTACTCTATAATACGGTATTTATTTAATTATATTTAATTATATACAATATACACATCAGGGACAACTATGAGCATTATACCTGTTATAAAATAATTAACATTTAACTGGTATATACAGAAAAACAATGATTTCATATTTTAATATCATATTGTATAAGTTATGCCTTTGTTCCACATACAATCATCATGTTTTTCGTTGACACAAAATCATGGAAATTACAGAATCAAAGATATTTATTCTTTATGGACTACATTAATTATTTTTTCAAAAACTTTAAATCCAATTTTTAAAATATTTATGTTTGCGTATATACAATATGTATAATATGATTTTACTTAAATATAAAACGATACCTTTTCTGTTTTATTATGCAACCTTAATTCATCCAATAAATGTTTATCATATATTTTGTATGTGTAATGCTATAATTAGGTAGTAGCATACTGCTAGTATATGCCTAAATTCGCAAAAATACCGGATACTGTGCAATTCTGCTATTATGGATTTTCAGTATTTTCAGATATTTAACGAAAACACACACAGACATATAGTTTTCACACATATTCAAATTTTTAATTTTATATTTAATGAACCAATTTGTTAGGAGGCATTTTGAACATAGAAATTATGCGACTTCTCTTATCCTATAATAATCGTAGATCTTCAATAAAATTATATTGTTAAATGTATGTACACAAATAAATATAATAAACTATAGGTACTATGCGCGTAAAACATAAGAGCGCTATGATCTCTTTCTTTTCAGCTCCATTCTGCTCAATATTCCTGGTACTTTTATTCTTACATGGGTAGCTGCTGGATCTGGATTTGCTGTCTTTGGATTCTACGCCAGTAAGGGCTGTGATATCCACGACGCTAAATGGATAAAAGGAAAAAATCAAGTATGACAAAAGTTTTCTTCTATCAATTATCTATTTTTTTGAAAATCTATATTTCATTTGTACGACATAAATTTATAATTCTAAATAATTTATGCACGTGAGTATTTCGTGAGATATAACATAATCTATAAATTTTATTATTTGACTGTCGACAAAAAATGTATTAAGTAACTATTTAACAAAAGAAAGATATTTTTATAACCGTTTATATATTTTGAAGACTGAGATACTTGTTCATATTGTAATTCACTATTTTTTCAGATAATTCCGTATTACGTAATGGATCAGTTAAATTATTACTGCGTTCCTGGGGTATTTATGGCTGCTTTGTTTGCTGGTGCATTGAGGTAAGCTGTCTGACTTGTGATTATCCGATAATTAATATGCTTCTATTTATAAATTAGTGCAATGTATATATGTGTGTGTAAGCTGTCTTTGTGTAGAACTTTTGAGCATTTCGAATTTTTATATGATTCAAATTAGTATAATTCGAATCCTGTAACACTCGGGTATGTTGTGACTGTGATTCCTCAAATTTGATTCCAGTTTCTTAAAATGTGTATGTATGAAGGATATTACATTTTTAATATCACAATAAAAATAATGCAACACGTTCCGCACATAAAATTCTCTGATTAATAAAATAAGCTGGTTTAGCAGTTGTGAAACTAAAACGATATTTATTATATAACAATTTAACCATTTTGTTTTAATAGCTTCACTAAAAATAATAACCCGCTGACACCTTCCTCTCACTACAACACACACACACTCCCCCCTCCCCCAATACCCAAATTAAACTGTGTCCCCACTGAAGTGCGTAGGCGTATATGGCGCCAAATTAATGTGGAGATGTAGAGTGCGTATGGTGCTACCGATGTAATTAACTAACGCTGGATATTATCTCATAAACACAATATTTAGTATATTACAGCCTAAAGAGCAGTTAGAAATGGAACATGACAATATCGCCGTGTCCTTGTTTCTTAATAGTTTCCATTGGGTTATAGACTTTCGAGTAATTCTGACATCGAAGCAATGTCTATCGAATATGTTTCGCACAGTTCTGTCAACCCTGTCGATAAGGAATGGTAGCTCCAGACAGACTAGACACTTTTATGGTGTATTTTGGGGGTTTTAGTGTTCCTCTTCCATAAAAAAGATGAGTCAGTGAAAGGTTCCAGATAGTCGTTGAGGGATATGACACTTTTTTTAAGATAGTGATATGCAGCGTTTTGACTTTGGGTCTAGAGCATTGATTGCTGATCTAGTTTATCTCGTTACAGATGATGTTAATCTTCCTCTGGATTGAGAGTGCGGTGTAATAATTGATGATGACATTTTTCTTTGCTCTTTTCTTGTAAAATTGTACACTTCACCCGCGGTACTCACATGAACCGAAAAGCTGAGCAGATTGAAAGTACCACCACCTTCATCCGGGTTTTCAATATCAAACTTGATAGATGTTTGATTGATAGCGTTGAAAATTCGGTCAGCTTCATCTTTGTTAATGGTGAGTATAAAAATATCCTCGATGTATCTTTTAAACAAACCCAGGTTGAAGAATTGTGATTTAACCGAGAGATGAAAACAATTGTGCCGGAATGGCTGCTCTCCATTGCTAGTCCATTTACATGTTTAAAAATCTATCCATCGAAAACGAGGTTGTTGTTGTGTAGAACTGTTTGGAGTAGGTGAATGATATTTAGTGGTAGAAATGGTGTCCATGATTGGTTTAGTGTGTCAAGAAGTTACTCAGTTACAAACCTTGGCATATTAGAGTTACGTGTTGAGTAGCTGCGCATCTTATACTTTCTTAAACATTCCAAAGTCTAAATATAGAATTTCATTTTTCATTGACTTTCTTCTCGATAGTTGAGATAGCAATTTTAGCAAGGACATACGTATTTTTGTCGGACAGGTGTTCCATGTACCGTATTATGTCTACATAGACCTGCTTGCCTATCCCAGCCCTCTGTCTTAGGGTTCTATTTTAATGAACAAAACAATGTAAACTACGGATCCTAGAGGCCATGCACATCAAGGAAGGACACATTATCTTAACACCATTATCTAAAACATTTGCTTTTATTAATTAATTATACCAGTAGTATTCCTTCATCGCTTAAATTTTACATTTGTGGCTGATATCTATTTTTAGATACACGGGTGGCAGTTGTTATCTACAAGTTTTACGATGTAATCGTCCTTTTCATAATCTCTAGTTCACTTCAACTGTATACTAAGTTACATTTTTGTTAAAAAATTGCACATTTAGCTAGGTATATCTCAGTTCTCTGATGGTGTGAGCATCGTTCACCTCTCTTCTAGATATTTTGCCGACAGCTTCATGCACCTGGCTTCTCCAGATCCACCAGGTACCTTTGATTGCCTCCTCGATTGCCTCATAGTAGCACCGTTACTGCTTATCTTATTCAATTCAATAAAGCGAGTATAAATAAACTGCAATGCTGCATTTATCTATAAAAGTAAGAGTCTCCAACATCCTATGCTTGACAAATTTTTCAATATCAGTGAAAAAAGCCTGTTTATCTCGTTTTTTGTCATGTTCTGAAGAATATACTTTATTAAATATCAATGCTTGATATCCAGCTTTGTTATATCTTTATGGCGTCGTAATTTGTTATCCGCATCCTTAATATTTTCAGCTCGTGACTCAACGTCATCGCCCTCCTTCTCATTTGTGTTTTCTCGTTCTGACTGTTGGCCGCACATGTTCTCCGTATTAAACACAACTGAAAGATACATTCTTTGCATACATGCGTCTTCATGTTTATAGACATAGAATAATTAGTTGCCAGTGTTTAACTAAATATATGGAACCGAGCATACGGCATAATGCTAGCACTATGTCTGAAAAAAACTACCTTTGTTAGGCATATACTTCGGAATCTTGACCATAAGCAACTCCTACATATTCTCTGGTTCGATCAGAGGCTTGCAATACAAGCCTCCAATTGACTCGGAAAGGCAGATTGGATGTCATTACAAATTTTATAACTGTATGCGATGGTGTTCCAACATCTAAAACAATTCCTCTCACTAAGCCGTTTGATATTATCGTCATTGACGATTTGATGGAAAAATAAAAATGTCGAGAGTTATATCCTCTCTATTTACAAGAATGGTGCATCGCCTACATTATCCATAGCTGTTGGAATTTATTTCAAATATTTTCGGGCGGATAATCAAGTTTAATCATTAATAGCCAGATGAA
>JAYRBW010057691.1:0-10891 GCA_036023295.1 Invenusta paracnida | reverse complement strand
GAGAGGAGAGGAGAGGAGAGGAGAGGAGAGGAGAGGAGAGGAGAGGAGAGGAGAGGAGAGGAGAGGAGAGGAGGAAATCTACATATAAAAACATGAACTCTGGACCACACTAATTGGAGAAATAAAACTTAAAAGCGCCGTACTAGTTTTCAATATAATTTTTTTAAATGACAGATTAGCACAGAATAATGCAATAATCTATAAATTATATTTCTGCTATAAAAGCATGAAAATATAATACACAGAGAAAAACATAGAATTAAGATTAAAACAATTGACTAGGACATAATATGTTCTATTCTTCAATATTTCTATTACGTAATACGTTAATACATAACATAATATCAATATCAATATTGTATTTGTGTAGTTCTTAATGCATTATTTTTTTTAAATTAATGTTTAAATTAATGCCCGAGTGTACCGCAGCTCACAATATATGTTATACTCTTAACTGACGACGATAAAACATACCTTTAATAGAAAAATCAATACCAATAATCTAAAGTTAGAAATAGAACGTGCATAAAAGTTTAAATATGCACGTACTTCCAATGACCCAAAATGTAATGACTATTATCCAAATATATTATTCAAATAAATAGTATTGTTATATGTTGAATAATACAAAATATTTATATATTTAGCGGCTTATTTCAAATACAAAGTCTGAAACTATGTATATCTTAAAATATTGCATTAATATGTTGCATTAATATGCTGCATTAATAATTGCTACCATCGAAGTCAGGTTATTTTCACCGCAAAACGGTCACTCCTGATTGAAGGATTGGGGATTTTTATGTCATGCGAAATGTGTTTTTCATTGAATCTTGAACTCTTATTAATAATGATTGCAAACTTTTAAGTCTACTTATTACTGTTTATTGCAATATACATGAGGAGTGTCCCATAATAATTCATAATTATAAGAATTGCGAACAAGGTTTCGCGGGAGCATATTTGCTTGTTGCTAGTTTTCATTCAATAAAATTATAAATTGAATCATTGAAATTGCTTGGAAACATTTTTACAATTCTTAAACGAAGTCTAGATTCATCTGTTATTTTATCGTATAAAAAATTGTATAATCATGAAGGATAACACACAAACGATACACAAACCGTTGAGAGAGTTTTCTGCGTGATTTCTAGGCATATATTGTAAATAATTAGTCCGGCATTGACGATATTTTGAGTTTTGTGGGAAATATCAATCAGTGAATATTGTTCACAAAACACAATTGTAATTTGCATTTGGTTCTAATGAGTCAACAATGTTTCCTCCGGTTAGATACTCAGGATAATTTTCCTTTGCGTTCTCGCAATATATGAGTAGCAGTATCAAAATGGAACATAATTCGCCTATATTTGCATTTATACACTAACTTGGCAGCTTAACAACTCTCTGTTCTGTAAATAAAGCAAGAAGTAAGTTAAAAAACTTCATATAAACAGCGATAGGATTGAAGAACAAACTTGAAGAAACATTTGAGCACGAGTAATTCTGAAGATCGTCTAATCTTAAGGTCTAGTTATACCAAAACACGCGCAACGCGAGGTGACGCGCCCCAAAAGTTGAATAGTAATAACTATTATTGGACGATTCACTTCGAAAGCAGTGTGTGCAATGCTCCGGCGCGTTAATGCTTGATACTATATAGCTTGCTAACGAGTCGCGCCACGTTCGGAATTCTTTACTTATCAACTTTCTGCATTACATATATCTTCGAAACATTTCTTAACTCATTAATTTAATTAAAACAATTATAAACGGGTAGTTTCAAGCTTTAACTTATATACTATTTGCAATAAGGGGAGAGCTGAACGGCATTGTTTCGACCTTTTCGGGTCTCCTTAGCAACCAACAATTCTTGTACTGTTGCAAAATTTAAGAGGAGTATATTTTCAAGTTATTGGAAATAAAGCTGCCTTAAAAAGTCACAAATCTTCATTTTCAATAAATTGATGATACACTGCTGTTCTAGTTTGTGACAATACGTAGTCAAAACAGGGCCGTCCAGTCCTCCCGTACTGCTAGTAGTATGCAATTAGTAGCATGAAATCCCCAATTTATAATTTCTTCTTTTATGATTATATTGATTTTTTTCATCTATTCTTTTATTTTAGAATTTTCAAATAAATTTTAAGGATGTTGATTTCATAAACTATAATATTACCAGCTTACGATTTAATCTTAGCTACATTTTTACTGACTATGTTTTATATCTGTCAGAATAAAGGTAGACTTTGCTTGGATAGCACAAGTTACATATGATGTTTTTCAAAATACAATTTTCAAAATATTTATGCATGTCTATTTCAGGCCTTACATGTGTGACTATAAAATACAAAATACAAATGTAACAAAAGCGTATATTTTATTTATAGTATTTTACTGAGTAAACAATCCTCCAATGAATGGACAAATATATACATCGCTTCTAAATTGGGAAGGACATTAGTACGTACAGTTCAAAATGGCTTATTTCCTTACCGCTAACATAATAGCAAGCAAGTCTACCTTGCATGATATTAATATTAGAGAGGTCAGATTTCCATGGTGAGTAGATCTTTCTAGCTGATAAACCTTATAGTGAATACACCTACTAAAGACAAGAAGCGATTCAACATGTTTAAATACGATGCCTTTAAAGTTGGTATTCTCCGCGGATTCATTCGGGTACCGAGAAGCACATGGCAGCGTCTTTGACACATTTATGATGAACTATTATGAATAAATGGAGGCTTTGAAAGGGATAATTACTTCCATGATATATTTTAATCCGTGGTTATACAATACGTTTATTTTTAAGCAGGTTTTTTTCTTTTTCAATTCTTGAATTATTCTTTTAGAAATATTTTAAATCAAAATTTGAAAAATTTTCGTTTGATTAGAATATAGAAATATTACAAAGTAATCGATATTTTACTATTTTATAATCAAACTGATTTGACAAAGTTAACAAAATTTGACTATTGATAAGACGCACAGTTTTTATTTCTGTTTACGAGACGACAATGAATCTGCTTCTGAGTGTTGTAAAACAAGTTTTAGGAAGCATTATAGGGGAACTTCTATGTTAACTTAATCGTATATATATGTCCATTTTTTAGAATAGTAGACAAAATTAAAATTAAACAGTGGGAACTGTAAAACATTATTTTAACCGGACAGTTGACTCTCAATTTTAGATAAATCTGTAAGGCCGAAAATCAATGTCATCGATAATAAATCTTTGTTATTATATATAGTAAAATTAATCAATACATTTATTTATTGGCTAACGTCGAATAAGAAAGAAATATAATTGATAATATATTTGTTTGGCCCTATAAACCTCGTATTTAATTCTGATTTCGTCTATAATGCTAAAATAAGGTCAGATCAATTTAAGTTAGGAGTTTAAGATCCCCTCTGCGCATCAAATACCTAACTTTGTTTTGCGGCAATTATGTTCATTGTCGTATATCTTAGTCAGTCACGTGACAAACATTTGAAAAATTGAAATCGTAAAAATGGTCAAATTTAAATAATTTCTTCAAACCAGTTCGTTTATCATGTATAAATAGTAAATATCGATTGGTTTATAATTTTTTATATTCTAATTTCATTTCATTTCATTTCAAGTGAAATTGAAGACAATCAGTCTTTTTTTCTCATTGAACTATGCACTCAAACGCGTGAAATGAGTCGAATAAATTATAGACATAGCGTAGTATGAATGCAGGAAAAGTTCATTGGGATAATTATATGAAAATGTAAAACTCTTTATATCGAAAACTTAATTTTTAAGTGGCATTTCTGGATTTTTGACATTTCGTCGTGTTGCCTGGACAACTTCGTTAAAATAATTGGGGAATAAAAAGTAGCAAGGCAAAGGTCGTCTTTACAAGGTGACCTATTTGATTAGCAGCTATATATCATAATATAACCTATTTTCCGAAGGAATTGCCACTTATAAAAATCCAAATGTTTTATGCTTTGAACTCACCATAAATCAGTTGCCTACTCTTGAATTGCGAATCAAGAAAACTGTAAGATCCAAAAACATTTCAGAATATGATCACTGTATTAAAAAGAAAACGATTCTATCATATGTATCGCTCGAAGCTGACAAGTATACCTACCACTAATTTAATGAACAACCAAAACTTACACATTTGTGCATTTTACAGACACCATTCAACATTATCAATTCATCCATTTCGGAGCTTGCCTATTGGCTAATTCCTCCGAACAATTTCAACCAATTAAAACAAACACCGCATAATGTTGTTTGGAATATTTTATGTTTAATTGAAGAAAAAAATGAATTATATGCCATAATGGTAACACTTGTTAATATAATGTAGGTTAGTATTATTATATATAACTTTACACGGATAAATGACAATGCAAACAATCTGCACCTGTGTAACACATTTAACGTATGATATATAAATTATTATTAGCTCCTCATTTTAAATTGTTTCTACGTAATTTTACGTAATTTGCAATATTTTAAATACGTTACAAATACAGTTAAACAAGAAGAAATAGGCACCAACAATAAAATTAAATGACAATGATTATGTTTACATACTATAAATATGTTCAATTTAAATAATTGATATTAAAGTAGACGTGTACAAAACATGTCTTATCATATATATAATATTTCTTCATAAAAGAAGTACCTGGCTAAAACGTATAAAGTAAAATGTCAACTTCATTCTATATTATACAAGTAATAAAAATAATCCCTGAAACCAGATTTGCTTGCTGGAAGATTCATTCATTTAAGCTCTTTAAATAGCATAAAACAATTAAACTAATTAATGTATGCTTTATAAAATATATGTATATATTTTGTTATTTATTATTATATAAATGGTAGGTAATACTCTGTGGGAACTACTTAACTAAGAAAACCACTTTAATAAACTAAATGTTAAAGGTCTATATTAATCCCAATAATATTCAAGTACTGTACAATATGCCTCATAAGTTCACGCGATAGAAATTAATAACAATTTAATTTAATCGGAGTATAACATACATATTTCAAACTTTCGTTCACATTCACTCAAAGTTCATATATAAAATTTAAAAGCTGACACAATTTACTTAATTTTTAAACAGAAAAATAGTTTAATCCTTTTTGCAATAAAGTATATATTTTTTTTTTTAAATATCTTTATTTAACTACTTAAAAGCTTTAAAACTCCACAAAATTATTGGGAGAGTCTAATGCGGTAAAATGCTTCGGAACGGACAGAGTTTAATGAATACGAAATGCTTATCAGGAATTATATACATATGTTGATATTATATATAACAACATTTCCATGATTTTAACATTTATTTCCACGCAATGCGTAAAACTGAAAGGTGCTATTTTTCACTATGTTCAGTGCGGATTATACGAAGAATAATATTAAAATTTAGCATTATACTTAATTGGTTGCAATAATGGTTGGTTTGGGCCGTAGGAATGTTTTATAAGTTGGATGGATGCACCATAAATTGGAGCCAAAAATGACTAACTTATAAAAGTTTACATTCAAATTTAGAGGGTATATATGTATATATGTGTATGTATATATGTATCATTAAATTTAAACACATGTGTGTAATAAAAAGTACAATGATTAAAATAATACACAACATTATTCATTATTTGGCTGTAGATTAAAATTATGTATAAAAATAAGCATTACCTACATATCTAATTCGAAAAAGCTACATATAGGTACCTACCTAAAATTCGATTAAGAAAGTTTCACAGATCAATCGAGAAGTATTTAAAGAGGGCTGTATTACTCGTCAAAAACTTTCTGTGTATGATTTGTAGCTGCTAACTAGTTTTGAAAATTGTTCTCTTTAATATTGCGCGCAAAATACATAACTTGGACAATTATTGCACTAATGCTGTACAAAGTGGGAAAGTATAGATTATTTATTTTGATTTGTACAGAAAATCTGGCAGCCTTAAATAGCGAGTGAATTGTGTTCCATTAATCAATGTTTCGGATAAAAAATGTTAATTTATACCATTTAGCTCTGCAAAAGAATAAATTGTAGAAGTCTGATATTGTCAATTAATTATCAAAATCCAATTACAATTATTTCTGTTTTAATTTTATTATAAAATATTTTATGCTTTAAGAAAATAAAGACTAGTATAAAAATATTATGAATAAAATTCCATAACAAAACTAATGCTGAAATATCCCATTAATAAATGTAAATAATTAGACACTGCAGAAGGCTTATAATTATAAATATCGTGTTTTTTACGATTTTTGATTAATACCTACGTAAAATATATTAGGCTGTATTTTTATACAATTCTTTTGAATATTTGAATGGTAATATAGGCCACATCGAAAAAAACAGTTGTTTGTAACTAAATGTATTGCATTTTTTATTATAACAAGAGTTAAATAAAATATAAACTTTATAACAAGTAAAAATAAGTTCTGAATCAGTTATAAATAGCAGCCACCATTTTCGACTACATTTTTAATGTGTTCCATCATCTCGTTGAGTGCTCTACCCATGCGATTCTGCTTAAAATGTGCTAAATGTTAATCCAGAAATTCTGCTATATCATCAGGTAATTCAAAATCATCACGAAGTGCTTCCAATCGCGGAAATATAAACCTGTCACATGTAGATTCACGTCAGGCGAATATGGTGGTTGGCGAAGCTAGTGGATGTTTTCTTCTTCAAGTTATGTTGAAGTGTTGCTTGAGCCACATGAGGGCGGGCATTATCTTGTTGTAGCCGCCTGTTATGTGGAATTATACGTTGTTCTTGGTTTTGGTTCTGAAAACAAGTCGTCATGTATTCAACAAATTGTATGTATCTCTGGGTGTCTATTGATTGACTGATAGGTAATATTTCATAATAATGGCTTCTCTTTTGTGATACTGCCATTATAATAAGGGATTTTTTCTCCATGATGGACCTTTTAGCTGTCTTAATTTGCTGTACATCTCCAAATGGTTGTACCCAGGCGCCAATTGTATTTCTCGGTTTTAGATTTCTTAGGTAAAAAACTTCTCGTCAATTATTACTAAGTTGGCTCTTGTTAGACGTGATGGCATTACTTGAAGCAATTCTTGGCAACGTTCTACCCTGATTGCTTTGTTCTGTACTGACAGTGTATGGGGGACCACTTTTGTACGGACCCACACTACTTCAATATCATCTTACAAAATAAGCTGTACCATTGAAGGATGTATTCCCAAAGTAGCACCTATTCTTTATTGTGTTATTGATGAATGTTCTTTTATTAAACGAGTTACTCCATTAATGTTTTGTAATCGTGTTTCGCTTTTCTTCAGACCACTACCTTCCATTCTTACAGATGAATCTCTTCCTTCAATAAATTCCTGACACACTCAGCGCTCGTACCTGCCAACCTAGTAGAGTTAAAATCCGGGACATCTTTCCAACCTACTGCGATGAGATATTTTGATATTTTCAGTCCTAGAATGCAGGAAACAGCCTGTAAAAAATTAATCTTAGGGGGTTATTATTATTTTTTAAACAAAAGGAATACAATTTAATTGTAAAATATTAACTATGTATTATTACTATTATTAACTATTATGTACGAAATAAAAGTATGCTGTACAACATAGCTACATATAAATAAACTAATGAAAAGGTACAGAGAGACAATGTTAAATGCAAAAATGTGTTATGTTATGTAGATGATATTATTATGATTTTAATGCCCCAAATATAAATCATGTGTAGTCTATTAGTAGCCTATTAGTAGTCTATTAGTATTGTCAACTGTATTTTCTATGATGAAGACGCTTTTAAACTCTCCATAGACTTTACACTTTTTTAACGTGGAATCGGTAAGTTGGACGCAGCTGCCCAACTTGTTGATCAAAAGTGCCTCTAAGGTAGAAATATTCATGAAGCACGAAATTTGGTACGATTTTTCTTAATGACACTGAAAATTCGCTCCGAGTCTGCATTGATGTGAGGAATATGTAGATAATAATTCCAACATAGTACAAGATGGAAAATGGAAAAGTGCCATCGATGTCTCTCCATGTTCTCATGGAGTGCCAAAAAACACCACTCCTTGTAGGCGCTCCAGACATCTCAACAGGTAGTTGAGGGGACGATAGATATTGACCAAAAGCTTGACTGGGTACATCTTTTGAATGATGGGCAGGCCAGACGGGAAATTAAAATTTCAACATGTTCCACGGCGCTGTACGTCGCTACTTCGACATTTTTTAACAGATCACTGTCAATAGGAAATTTTTTGAAGACATATTCAACAGAAGTTTCATAAAATTCTTTGATATTGATAGTCACTTCAAGTTTTGCCTTTCGACTAAGTTTCTCCATTTGCAAGTTGGTTTTCTCTACTAGGAAAATATCTGCACTGGATTGCTGGATAGATGGGTCTTTTTAGTCCAGGGTTCTCAAATTTGTTACGTTTATAAGAATTTGATGCATTTGATGAATAATACGTTTTGATGAAAAGAGAAACAAGATCTCGGAGGAAATTGTGTATGAGACGAATTTCGACATGAATGAGTGGCTCATCCTTCTGGAAAGTTTGTTTTAGATTGTCAACTTTTGTAAGAAACCAAATCAGAAATTCACTGTACACAAGAGCACGTTTACTCCTTAAGAAGTTATTAATGCGGATAAATTTTTGGTGGGCAGCAGTCTGTAAGACAGGATCCTCGGATTCAAGGTTTCGGAAAACATGGAATCGATTATCTCGGTTGAAGCTGACTTGATAGTATTCTTCTTCTTTTATTGTCAAGCTTTGCTTTCAATTCGACCTATTCTGCTGATATGAAGTGACGTAGTGGTTTCTAAAGTTCAACAACACGTGCTAAACTGATCCTCATTGACAACCACCTTGTAGGACAACGTGTGGACACAATTATTTTGTTTAATAAGTATGAAATAATAATCATAATTAAAACAATATAATATTTAAACGCGCGGAGCGAAAAAAGCTCGTATTAGATACGTTTATGGGCCAAAAAACAGAAAATAGTGATAACAATTTTTTTTAGATTAACATTTCAATACTTTTCCGAGACATCCGGGACAAGCACAAAATCCTGACTCTCCCGAAAAATCATGGACGGTTAGCAGGTATGCGTGACACACTTAAGCCATTCTCAGGAAACGCTTCTCACGATCATATCGTGAATTTGTTGAGCATTAAAATATTTATTCGTAAACCTTCTATAAAAAATATAAACGATCTTTCGTGACTTCCATATTTTCTTTAACTAAGTATGCAAGAACACGACGTGCTACACACTATGCACAGTATTTAAATGAACCATATGAAAGTCGAATCGATTGAAAATGTCTAGACATCAGACTAAATTATATTGGTCAGCTACAAACAGTCTTTAAATAAATGTCTACAGATATTTGAATTTAGTCTATAAATATCAGATTAAAATATAATGGTAAGCATTGCTATCGATGAAAAACAACTATTTTTTTCGATGTGGCCTCTATGTATACATGCCATTTATTATTTAGATTATCATTAGATGCGTTTATAGTAAATTATTTATTCATGATTCTTTGAGTTATACTATAATTTCGATATACTTAATTTTAATATCATAATTCGATTAATTCACTTTTCACCTTCTGACAAAGTATTCGCTTTCTATATTATAGTTGTTGATATTATATTCTTTCAGGAATTCTTGGTATTGTAGAGCAGGGTGCTCAAAGTATTATCAACCAAGTTGAAACGTTAGCTTTAATGACGGTAAGACATCTTATTGATTAAATGACCTAATGGTAAACTGACTATGTTTGAAAATTAATAATTCAAATAACTATATGCTGAATATTTTCCATAATCTAGATATATTTGAAAAAATATTATAAATTGAAATTGTAAATAGCTATCGATATGTTTATATTATTCTATATTTTAAAGTCATTCGTAAGAGATTTTTTAAATATTCAATTAAAGAACAATTTAAAAATTTAGTAAAGCCATTGAAATTGTTAATTATTTACATATATTGCTGTATAAACCAATTCAATTGAAAAAATTGTATATTTTATTTTGTGGTCAACACATTTCTTATAAAAAATTCGGTTTTATTAAAATTTATTTTAATTATGCAAAAATGCCTTTATTATTTGCGTGTAGTAAATACTTAAAACTCACAGTTTGTACTATTTACTTTTTTCTTTTTATGTTTTCTCATTTTATATATTTTTACGTATTCTCATACCATATTTAAATTAACTTATCTTGCTATCTTTCCAATGTGAAGATAACGCTTCAAGTTTTATTTGTAGCAACTTCAACAAAAATCAGGTATGTTACATACCTATTTAGAAGAGCAAAAGATGCTAAAATGTGAAGTGGAAGTGATGGAAAGAAAGAGGGCTGGCTGCTCCAGAGCTCGAAATGGAAAAAAGGTCGAAAAAGGAAATTTGCAGGCCAAGGTTGATATCCTCTGTGAATAAAAAAATTATAAGTCAATCCTAATTGATTTGAAGGCCATACAGGAATCTACAAGAAAACGGAAGAGAGTTGGTCATACATTAACAGATTAACACAGCATTAAACCTAAACTTCCGTGACGACTGGTCATATATATACAATACGTTAATTTTAGTGTTAGTTTTTCAATAATTACATTGCTACATTTATATATTAAATTTGGATAGACTTCTCAGATTTTTATGAAAATGTGGTTCTTAAATGTGTGCCCGGTCCTTAAAGGACTTGCTAAGAATTCTGTACGATCCCTGTATAATATACCTATATCTTGTCTCGTATTTAGGTACCTGTAGGTTTATCGATAGCTGTCAACATTAGAGTCGGTCAACAATTGGGAGCAAAGTGTCCTGAAGGAGCTGTTACTAG
>JAYRBW010057680.1:0-10892 GCA_036023295.1 Invenusta paracnida | reverse complement strand
AATGTTAGCCCATTATAATTAAGTACTATGATTTAATAATAAATTTTCTATATTCTAAAATATATGCCTCTTTATTTAATTCCAAATTGTTTAGGTATATATATATTAATATAATATGTAGGTGTATGTTCAGTGTTTTTTCAATTCCATTTTTCAAACTGACTGATTTTTAAAACTGCTTCAACGTTATAAACTATGCATGTCATTGATGGCTTTTGAATCGTAAATTTTAATTTCGCTTTCTATGCACCTACAAACATCTCAATAGTGTTTAATACCAACAGCAACATCCATAAAGAGTCCAATTACCAGTAAATTATATTTTAACAAATTTCTTTGTGTTTTTGCCATTAGTCCGGAAACTATTTGAATCCCCCTCGTATGTTTCTACATAGTGCACTCAAATACTTAAGTTAGCTTATCCTGCACAAACTATTCCTCGCTTTGTTGATCGTCATATTTTTTGCTCACATGTGCAAACATCATGCAATCCTGACTTAAGCAACAGTCATCTCAATGGTCCTTACAGCTGCAAGTCTTATTATTCCCGGCCAAATGCTCTTTTATAAGTCATTTTGTAGTCGAAGTGAAGTCTCGCTTCAATCAGGGGATTTCTGTTGCATGTTCCAGCTGATTCCTTTTTAATCGACTAGGAATATTTTTTAAATTTTGGAATGGTAACTTTTTCAGTCTTTAAATGCTGTAGATAAATTTAACCTATGTACTGTCAACTTTAGAATTGTATATTGATTTTAAATATTCGAAATAACTCATATTAATGAAGTTCTTTTGCTTACATACTCGTATTTTAGATTGAAGTCCAGCAATAAAAAGCATTTTAACGTGCAAAGCTTTTTATCCAAAACCAATGATACGAACTCTGTTTGATATGGATGAAGTGTTTCCCGAACGTACAGAAACTTCTGATCGTTGGTTGTGTGGTAGGAGTGATCAGGGCTGAAGTTGAAAGATAGTTTTCCATATTTCACCATATCAAAGTGATGTTTCTTTTTTCAAGCGATGTTAAGGTTAATAGATATAATATAACTCTTAAGACTATGGCTCTTAAATCTTCATTTTTTATAGAAAACTGCACTCGCTCAAATGACCAACGGTTTTCTGACCTTTCATATTTCAAACGTAACGTAAGATGTCATTTGGTGATCCTCCCCCAAATTTAATTTCTAACACAATACGTATACATATTATATAAATAAAAGTAAAAATAATATTAAATCACTGTTAATTATTGGTAACAGTTAGAAAACAGTTCGTGCATAGTTTTTTTGGGAATGCGAGTGAAAGTTTTGATTGGATAGAATGATCATTCAATCAAATAGGAGGATGTTCTGCGCATCTTTTAAACAGGCATATATAATACGTGTTTATAAGTTCCTTTAAGCGACATTATCAGCTGGGATCTATATTTTAAGGATCTTTCTACAAGGACGATTTTTATTTAAGTTTCAAGGGAGATACAACGAGTTTTATTTGGATTCACTAATAGTGTCTTTTTGTTGAAGAAACGTTTGCACTAATTGTTATTTAAGTATCTATTTTGGAATGAGTTGTAAGTATTAAAACTATATATAATTATTTTATATCTAAATACATGTTTAATAATATTAAGCTTACTTAAGAATAGCAAACAAAAGTAACAAGTTAAATCAAATAAATAATTAGGTACATATATGGCATCCAATAATTTCTTATAACAATACCTACCTCAGGTGGAATATAATACTTACGAGACTAATGAGAGACTAATTCTATCTGCCGAATGTGGCATATAGTTGTATATGAGATTCATATTATTAAAGTAAGTTACGCTCTCCGTGTGAAAGTGATTTGCTATTTTATTTCAGCTTATACTATAAGGAACAAAGTTTTTGTGTGCGCCAATTTGCAGAACACTTAAGAGCCAGATACAGTCAAATTATGAATATTTGCCGCCAAAAATTTTCTTTTGAAATTTTCTTAAAAAGTTATTAAATTTAAGGTTCAAAAATGTTTTACATACTAATATTAATGTATATACCTAAAATATTCAAAAATCTCTTGAATGTGACAAAATAGTATTTCATGACATTATGTTATATATTACGTAATATTAACAATACAGATAATAGAAAAGTCCCTATTGATTTCGACTTTACTTTATCAATAATAATTAAGTTTCACATAATTATTATAACAAGTTTAGTTTTCAACACACACAGGAAAATGTGTCCAGTTGTGTTGAAGCAATCATCTGTGGTAATTGATTGTGGAAGAATCAAAGTGAACGTCGAGTTGGAACATGTTTGTTGCAGTGTTCAAATTACTCCAAATATATCTACATAGGTACAAGTCGACAGTTTTTTGTCTTTTCCTCTCAGACTTTAGTGAGTTTTTTATGGTCTTATGTTTGACTTGTAATGGATCTAGATGATTTCGTCTTCGGACATTTTGCTTCCATGAATCTTAAGTGCAATTATCTATTTCCAAATCACAGATGTGCCTGAATTGATTAAAAAACATTCCTCGTTTGTGGAATCATTCAAAGGGCATAACGTCTGTTCCAGTATATCTTAATGTACTTCACTTATTTTCAGGAATGGATCGTTCGCTGCTCTTTTAAAGGTAAAAATTGCTTCGGCGTTGTCATCTAATAATTTTACCAAATCCCTTTTCCTGTCCGTTTAGTTTTCTTAACGAGAGCATATAGAATTTGGGTCAATCATCATGACAGGTATTTGTTCATATTTAAAACACTTGTTATATCTCGAACAACCATCCTTCTGTGATTTACAATTCTGTGTTCCGCGGTATGGTCATAAAAAATAAGAGCATAGTTACTTGGAATAAGATAAATATAATCTTAACTTCATAAATGCTTTCGGAACCGGTATTGGTCCTCATAGTTTCTCTTTTCAGTGATCCTTCTTCTTGACATTTTCTGTTGAAGATATTCGTGGAAGATGGTATCAGGGTACTTGCTAATTTAGTAACATTTTAATCATTACGTCATGTGGCTATTTGTCGTTTATATTGCAATTTCCTATTGCAATTTCTACAAATCGGTTTTATTTCTTTCAAAGTGGTTATTTGTCCGTCTAGATGGAATTGTTATTCACCCGTCTAATATATATTTTAAACGCGATTTTAAATTATATCTAGTTTTATTTTCGTCTCATTCTTCACTTGAATTGGGCGGTGGAAGTCAGTTGGTAACCTGTAGTATCCATGCAACCCAATCACTCATTTTAGATTTATATATA
This sequence comes from Invenusta paracnida, assembly GCA_036023295.1. Classification (NCBI taxonomy): domain Eukaryota; kingdom Metazoa; phylum Platyhelminthes; order Proseriata; family Coelogynoporidae; genus Invenusta; species Invenusta paracnida. Next base: position 7,632 of record JAYRBW010057680.1, on the reverse strand, counting down.
GAGGTGGGTTGCAAGAAGCGGCGTCCACTTATTTACAACATCAACCACTCCAAAGACAGAGAGAGAAGAGGCTAACTTTTGATAATTTACAAATAAAAATAATAAAAATAAATTCATTGAAAGTTGTAATCAAATGAATAACCGCTCCATATTTCTTTATTAATCTTTATTTCTGGCTTGTTGTTAGTCACATTAGAAAACAATAAAGTGACTCGCACCTTCTATCAACCAATAAAGAATAAATAAATTTTGAATACATTAAATACAATGTTTGCAGATTATTGATATCTAATTAAAAGCTTTAATTGGGACATTCTATGGCATTTTGTCAGTGAAATATACATAATGGATTTCAGAGCATAAGTCTCCTAAAGTATAGTCTTAGTGTAATGTATATTATTAAATTTATTAATGAAATAAATATATGTATGACAATGTTTAATAAAAACGGAAATGTATATTTTTCTCTGAGTTTTATTTATTGGAAGCTACGGCAGAGAACACTGCACGAAATGACGTCATAAATATAATTATTAAGTCTTAAAAACTAAATCTACAGCCTTCAGTTGTAAAATAATAATAATATTTTAATAAAATAAAATAAAATAAAATACTAATTTATAGTTTTAATTCCTCCATTGATGATACTACATTAAATTCATTTTGTTTATTAAAACATTATTCGTATATATGCGTATATGTATGCTATAAAAGATAAAGTACTTAGTAAAAATAATTTCTTAAAATGGTTTTGTCCGTTTTTTTTTAAATCTTTATCCGTTTTATGAAATGAAATATGTTTTTAGATAAATAAATAGAATTTACTCAGTTGCATATAATAAAATTTTCATTATTATTTTGATCCATCATCAAATTATTCATCCAAGAGCACATTGATAATTAAAATAGACATTTTATTTAACCAAATCATCAAACGTATGTTTTAAAATAAATATTTTTATATTTTTATAGATTATTATATTCATGAAACTATAAAATCCTTTTGCGTCTGTTTATCGAACGTTATTAAACATATAAGAAATTAGTAGTTTTGCCTCAATATTAAATTATTGAACTAATATTATATTTTTACTATAAGCACACGATACAGTCATATGAATTTACTGAATATATATTTAAAAGAACATGACAGATATTTACTGATGTTTCATCATTAAATTGTATTATAAAATACTTATATATAATTAGTTCAATTACATTTATTATAAACAATACAACGAGCATTGAAATTTCAATTATGTGAAAAAAACAGCTGTTCTCTAATGTTGCTAATATTATGTTCGGATTTTGTCTATAAAATTAGTCACGGTGTTATACGACACTGCGTAAGAATACGAACACAACATACATAGGTAGACTGGAAGTGCTGTATCCGTGGAAAACATCGACATGTTAATTAAATCAACACGTTTTTGATATTAATATTTAGTCTCTAAAAAAATAAAAACCATTGACATATTAATATACATATACAATGCAAACAAAATGTACATAATTAGCATGTAATTTCTAAAATAGATGTCATAATAAATGAATGAGTAGTGCATACATGTTATTCTCTCTAGTGTATATTATGGAGGATGTTTACTGACAGAGGACGCTTTTGTCCATAACGAATGAAATAATAAAAATAGAGAAATACATTTATTTTCCTGTCTCATGCTCAGATATGCTATTCCCGTGATGAGACATTTTCATATTCAACAGTTAATTCAGATGCAAATCTACGCGACACTCCTTTCGTAGTGCCTTCAAATGAAGGAAAAGAGAAACATGATACAATGATCAACTATAACAATTATTTAAACATTTAATATCCTGAATAATTTTCTTTGCTTCAATACAAAAGAACAAATAGCGTTTACCTACCAAATCCTTATTTATCTGCTATTGATTGTGAATCGAATAAAGCTTCAATCTGCGCTTAATATTATTGTCCCGCCTTTTGTTATATACCCTTCCCCTCTTCCAGTTGACAAACCGCTTCTTTAAAGTTTTTAATTGAATCGGAGTTGTGCCGAGCTAATACGGTTTTGTTCTTGTTGGTTAATATTACGATAGATTCAGTTTAAAAAATATTTTCAAATATAGCACGTGTTGAATTTTTGTAGTGGTTGCAGAAAACATTGTTTTAATTGTCCAGATTTTCACGCGGAGAGTTAAATCAGCACAAGCGTAGTGAGAAGTGATGTCAATAGAAATATTTGTTTTCCGCCGTGTCTATTTGTTTCAGAGATGTCTGCTGTGATATATTGTTAGTTTTCGAGGCGGACTTTTGACTACTTTATAACTGTTATAAGTTTTCAATGTGGCTAAAACATGAAAATCCAATCATCTGCGTGTTGATATAACTATCTTTTTTTCCCTAAGTTTCAAACTATTGTACTTTTATCAATAAAAACTTAAATATAAAAATATATACACGCCATATATTTATCATTGTATGTACTTTAATTTGTGTGGTAAAATGCATAAAACGATTACAAATCGAAATGTATAATAACATTGCATTTATTCATTGTCGGAATTTGTGTCCTTCCCTCATTGAAAATCTATAAAATAACATTTTACAAGTAAAACAAGTAAAAATTAATTAAAATTAATATTTAATAGAGTGTATGTAATATGTCCATTGAATATAACTACTGCGTTCTAATGTTTACATAACATTTTTATTTATTATGCGTTCTGAATATAACCCAGCTGATCTTAATTATCGTCAGTAAAGCACGAACAAATCATTCATTTTGATTCATTGTTAGATTATTAAAATCGTGTTTATGCATGTTTTAACCACCCGTACACACTACACTCACTTCTAACAAAACGCCGCGATATCCTTCTATGTTTTTAAATATCAACATTCTACTTGATTATGTCCAAATACGATTTTCATTTGTTCGTAATTTGTAATTCTTAAAGACGCTACAATAGCCTAACATTTTCAAAAATTTGATTGTTGTAATTTATATTTCATTTTATAATGACTTGTTGAATATTATCCTTTTATGACAAATCATTATAAATTAAAATTCGTCATAATCCGCTAAACCGGAAGTATACTTATCTAAAATAAGTTTAAGAATAAAAATATCGTTTAATATTTATAATTCTTTAAAACATCAATAATATAAAAGTGATTTTTTTTTAATAAATATGTTGATTAACACAAAATATGTTATATTTATTAAAATTTCATATACAAAATAGTTTTTTTGAAACTAAAATAGTGTATTGTAAAAAATTTGAAATAAACAAATTTTCAATTAGGCAAAAGTTAAATAAAAGTAATGTAAATGTGATAATTAGTTTGTTATTTTATTATCATTTAGGATGTTGCGACTGATTTAAATGTATTAATGGCATCAGCGTGCGCAAGTACACGCGAATATTGAATACATTGAATCAATTTATTATTCACAAAATACACCTTATATTATCCAAATTTCAATATACCATTAAAATAACAATAAACTCGAGGTTAATCAAACATTAAAGGAAGAATAGTTTATATTTCACAACAAAGGCGTCAAAATTATCGAAATAAAGTCAAACATTATATTTCCATTTGAGTAAATGAAATATGTCAACAAATTATTACTTTAACCTGATAATATAACAATTATTTAAAACACGATATACAATAAATTATGAAATTTATTAATGAAAATTATGAATTAATAAATTCAATTGTTACAATTTTATCATAAAACGAATATTTTGTTTTAGATGCAAGACTTTAAAATGCATTTAAATGCACACAATTTTCTCAATGTTTTATTTGTATCTCTATTTGAAAACTATATAATTTTATTCCGTATTATCATTTTTTGTAGGATTTATTTTTATCTACTTAAATGTATATGTTTTCACTAATTCATTATCAAATAAACTATCCTCTTTTTATCTTAGAAGAATTTTAGTAGCTTTTCTTAAGAACGATATATAGTAAATATTGAAATAGATTTGTATCATCAATGGACACTGAAGATTTCAAAAGCTACTAATGATACTTATATATACTTATTTTAAGTCGTAAACATGTAATCGTTTAACATTTCGGAAGTCAATATATCATTATCCAAACTATGTCAGTACTGTAGATATATTCTTAAATATAAATATGAGCAAACCAAGAACGTATTTTCGAAGGTACATTTTATTGTTTTTTTATACTATCAAAATGTTAAAGTAAATTTCTGCATACTCATTTTTCCAACAACCGTACACGTGTATATATATGTATAATGCATACTTTGATTATTAAAACTAAAAGTGAGGCATTTTTCTAAAATAGCTCATTAAAATATAAGTATTATTACTTTTTTTTCAATTGTTTATGTATTATGTATAACTTAACAACAAGAAAAATCATGTTTATATATTATATAATGAAAACGACATTTTTAGAAGATATGACAGGATAAATGTCAAGCTTCCAGTTTTACTTTCGACTGCAGTAGTTAAATGTTAAATAAGAAATTTGAAACATTATAGAAACCATTGCAAAATTAGTAACTTTGTTCTTCTAATAAAATGACAGGAACGTGTTCAATTTAATTTCCACAAGGAATAGAGCAAGGCACGTTTTGTAAAATTCTGCTAATAAACATGGCATTTTCAACATTTTTAAAGATTATTTTAAATTGAAAATAACACTGGCTGTCACGTAAACTGCCTTTTTTTATTTATGATACTTGCAAATGTTATAGTTTTAATTTGCAAATTTAATTATCATGTGCTGTTCACGATAATAAAAGTGGATTTTTAATTTATTTTCTAGCATGTTTTTTTCATTTTATTTACAAACTATTTTATAACATGCACATTTAATGTTGAAATTTGCAATATAAGTTTTTAATAAAACACGTTTCCTATTTTTTATTTTGGTATATTTACAAAAGTGTATATTTTAAATGTTAAGGAGACACGTGGTTTTGAAAATGATCATTGCATTATATATATGTTTTACTATTAACTTATTTTATAAGACCAGCCAATATAAATTGTTATTTTTCATATGCGGACAGCCCAGGTGTATACGAAATGATATTCACAATGCATGAGTTCAAATAATACTGTCACTAATATAAAAGTAATAAATGATCATTTAAATGTAAGCCATTCAAAGAGTTCATTCAAATATTGTATTAATGTAGCAGAACATGGAAACGACCAAATAATTCAATGCAACTTATTACAAAACAACGGCTTCTAACCATTTATGCAAAATGTTATTATTGTTATAAAGTTCGGGTTGAAAAGGAAGAATGTTTTGTCAAAGAAGAAAGTATTATATGTGTGATAGTGGAACCAGATAATTTCCTATTTCGTGCCCGTTTGAATAATGTCTTTATTAATAAGTTCCCCCACTCTCAAATAGTAATATTTTGTTTCCAATAAGGCAGTAGCATATTTGCATTTGAATTCACGGAAAAGATATTAATCTGTGATAATGTCCACATCTAATCATGGTACTCTACCTGGTATTAATGTAATTACTATTATGTTAAATGTAATATACTTAGATTTTGAATAGCATTCCTCCTGTTACTTTTATTCATATTGTGTTTATAATAAACATGTTATTTGAATTATTTAACACTATCCAGAGGGGGGCAGGACATTTAAGAGCACCCCTCCACATTTTCGCTGTCATTTTTTAATGAACAACGTGCGCAATATAAGCTTTCGGGACTTTCATAAAATGAAGATTTACAACTTGTAGCGCATATTCACTATGATGCACCCAAATGGGGTGGTCACGCTATTAGAAATGACCCCTTTTATAAAAAAATGAGTAAAATATACTTTTTTATGAAAAATATCTCTCTCTCTCTCTCTCTCTCAAACTCTAAACACAATCTATGAATGTATCATACAACTGATCTACCTAATACATATATAATAAGTTAATTAATCAAACTAAAGCCTAGAATTTCAAAATCTGTATATATATATTTTGTTAAGCAATGTTGCAAATAATAATCTTTTTTATCTTCGTTTAAGGAAACAATAGGATCAATTTTATTTTCTGAATATTTATTTATTTATGTCGAAATTATACTTCTTTAAATTGTTATGCCATTGTTTAAGGAAACACATTTATGTCTATGACGTCAAAAACTAATCTACGATGATTAACCAATTAAACTTCAAGTCGTTGATCAATGGTGGAGTAGATAATGCGTGTAGAGCAGCTAATTGTTTTAAATTTTTTAATTTTCCAAGAAAAGGATATTGACAATTAAATATAAAGAGATTAACAATAAATGTATTCGATTTTGAATATTTCTTTTTTGTTGTAGTCAGTATTGTCTATTGCAGTCTTATTAATTAATGCTATGTATATAATTAATATAAATATTAAAATGCTTTTATTGTTGAAAAAAAATTTAGATTAATACTGAAGTCTAAAATATAAACTACAAAAGTATATCTAATAAAATATAAAAGTAATGGTAAATACAACCAAAAAAGTCAACAATTAAGTTATTTAATATTTTCGCATTATATTATGATTTGCGGTTCATCTTGTTCATATCAATGAAATCAGCTAGAGCTTTTCACAAAAATAATGTAGTATCATTTTAGTATATTAAATTGAAGTTTGTGGTACATATCCGAAGAACCACACACACTATCTATTAGTAAGTCTTAAAGCTTCAATCATTGCACGCTGATGAACATGCTATACCTATACTCATTATGTTAACCTATACGATAGGGCAGGGAGGGGTGGTTGGATGATTTTTATATTCCTCAAAGAGAAGAGTTTTAAACTTTGCATGTAGCTAAATGAAAATGTTTTCATTACGAAAGATATTTTCAAAAGAAATTATAAACAAATAGGCGAATATATATTTTTTATTTTTTTACAAAAACTTTTATAATTTTCTTCATTTCTATTGTACTTAGTGAATTATTATTAATCAGTGCCCGCATCAGAATTTAGAGATATGCATTTGTTATTAAAAAGTGTAAATTTTGTTCATTTTTATAAAAGGAGGGCTTTTTTGGAGTGTCCCAAATACCATCAGTTGGGGTGCATAATAGGGATTATAGCCCAGAGACCATCAGTTGAGGTGCATAATAAGGAATATAGCGGTACAAGTTGTTCACTATTATTTTGCGAAAAATCACGGTACAACATTTGTTTATTTAAAAGTCAACAAAAATGCAAAAGCGGTATAGATATTGAGTTAAATTATTTGAAATATTTCATACAATTTACTTGCTAAATTGTTGTACTCCTAATATCCAGTTAGCTGACATATTATAATGTTGTAATGGGTGTACCACGATTCGTACTAAGTAAATATGTAGGTGTATATATAATAATGTGTACAAAATGCCAAGCAAAGGTTACGTCGTAGAATTGAATGTCATTGTCTGGGATATTAGATTGATGATACATTTTTAAATGAAATTAAATGAAACATTTTTTCAGTCAATATTTCTTCATTGCTTTACCTTATTCACCAATACATTTTAAATTATTTATAATAGTAGTAGGGGAGGTAGATCTCGAGACCAAAGACCCCCCCCCCACTCGAGTAAAGTACTTTTTGAATTTCGCGCCAAAAATTTTCAAATTTAAAAGTGCGCGGG
>JAYRBW010057669.1:0-10892 GCA_036023295.1 Invenusta paracnida | reverse complement strand
TTACAAGTAAATTTGTAGATAATATGGGATTTATCGGCTGACTGAATTCGGTCTTTCAGGCTGGGGATAAGAATTGGAGAAGTTTTAGCAATGATCAGAGTTTCAGCGGAAGGAAAAACATTATTCACGGAAGCGCGGATTTTTTGAGAAAAAAGGTTGAAATTATTGTCTCCTTTAAAAGGAATGTGCAGAAAACTTTTTTTTTCGGGACCGAAATAGGAAGGTTTAGATACTTGATTCACAAATTATTTGTCGATGAACCAGTCAGGATAGCTATTGGAAGTGAGAAAAGATCTGAGCGTCAGTATTTCTTCTTCTAGTTTATCAATGGTGCAGATTTTGTGGACTCTGTGGAGAAAGGTTTTGATAAGTCCTACTTTATACCGCCTAGAAACAAAACTCGAAAAGTTTGTGTACAGAACGGTTCATGTAGATTTACAGTAGACTGTGGTCTGCGTGCAGTTGTTATTGCGGATAACCAGAACGTCAAGGAAAGGGAGTTTATTGTTATTTTAAAACTCGTCTATGAAAGTGATATTAGGATGCGCATTGTTAAAGATATCGAGAAGTTGATTCATAGCAGTGACATGACATTTGGAACTAAAAGAAATGAAACATCAACATAACGACTATAAAAAGAGGAAAGTTGATGGATAGAATCGGAGATAGACCTTTCGATATATTCCATGAAAATATTAGCGAGACGCGGACCTAAAGTGTTTCCTATTGCGACATCATCAACTTGACGGTAAAAGGTATTATTAAATGAGAATTGGATGTCGTGAGTGCACAAAATAAGGATTTCGCGAAGATTATCACTAGGAATTGGAATAGCAAGATTGGTTTGTTTGATTTGTTCTAAGATAATATTAATGATTTCAAGAAGGGGACATTAGTAAAAAGGGAAGAAACGTCGAAAGAGGCCATTTTACAGTTGTCGAGGTTAAGGTTCTGAGCAACAGCAGCGAAATCGAAAGAGTCATGAACGGTATGAGAACACAGAGTTTGTTCAATAGGTTGAAGAAGGTTGTCGATCCACTGAGCTAGTGGCTCAGGAACCACTATCTAACTGGATTTTTATTACATATTCTACTTCATCGGACCAAGGGCTATTGATTGGTATATATATCGATTATGTGAATGCTTTCAAAAAATCAATAATTATTGATTTTATCAATTTTTACTGTTTTTTTGGACAATACATAGGGCCGTGCACTCAAGTTATGCACTTATGCACTTGCACCTCGTGTTGCACCCTTTTTGGAATTTGCAGGAAATGAGCGTATGACAGACTTTTGACGCCTCACGAAGTGTTGTCCAGAAAGGTTTAAGTAGGCCTTCAGTATTCTTCAGCCATCCCCAGTCAGTTGTTTGAGGCAGCGTTGAAGCAGGAACCAAAGCTTGACCCCAGATATGTCCACATTGGTAGACTGCTCATCTAACATGCTGAACTAGGGCCCCTCTTGTTGGAGGAATAAGCTGTACATTGTTTTTCTTGGTGAAGATTTTTTTGCCGAGCCTTGATGATGTCGGTTGCAGTACTTGTTCGTTCAATTGTCTTCATGAAATCGTCTTTTTTGATGTTTTGACATTTGAATTTTGTTGTAGCCACTTTGAGCTGCGTGAGCTGCATACAATATCATGCGACTATCAGCTTTTTCATGATTGCATGGACTTATTGCTGACGTATCTGGTAGTAGTGGCTTGCTCATCATTGTATCTACATTTGTAATGACTAGTTGTTTGTTGTTATCATTGAAAGAGTTGTAGTAGAGTGCATCTGAGAAAAAGCTGAACAGTTCCGTCTTATTAGCATCAACCCTTAGAAAGTTGGCCCAGTTTCCTGGAAACGATGTGCTGCCAAGGACCCACCTTCTTACTCCTTTACCACGCTTTGCTCGGGTTGTACCTTTCTGCGAGTCGACAAAGTAGCCATCCCACACCAAATCTAGTCGTGCGTCATGCTGAAGTTTATACAACAGATGAGGTATGAAAATATGCTGCACATACTCATTGAAATTTTTCGCAGTATCAGGCTTAAGCATTTGGACAATGACTGCTACATCTATCACAATGCTGTTTGTGAATGGAATCTCCGATGTCAGATCAACGAAATTTTCTAGACAAGAAAGAAGATCACTCTTCGTACCGAGCCGAATGTTCGAAAAAATCCTCAAGATTGCCATCTCTGTTCTGGCAACCGATGTACAGTCGAGAGAAAAGCCCACATTGTTTTCTATAGACTTCATCTGCTTGTTACCTTGCACTCCATCTTTTGATATTGGTTGACAAAATATTTTTAATTTGTTTTTATGAATCACATCTTCAATGCCACTGTTCTTTCCAATAGACGGTCTTTAACAAAATTGTCAACTAGTTCTTACCAATCTTGTATTCTCCACGGATAGCAACAGGAACTGCAATCTCTTTTGTGTCAAGAACTAAAAGGTCTTAACTTTCTTCTTCAAATGAATTTGCCGAAATAATTAATTACTCGGATCATTGATTGAACATCTTTCATGTACGAGATCTGTACACTTCTTTGTTGGTCATGATGACCAAGTTATCAGCTTCTGGTAGTCATCTTGAAATTCCCCAATCAATTTTGCAACCTCTGATCCTGCAATCATCTATCTTCTAAGTCCGTGTTGTCAGTGAGTCCCACTGCTCCTCCATCTCCTTTGATGGCCGCATTGTTCTGTTTATGGGCATAGTCAATTGGGATAGCCGAATATTTCCTGTTCGTCTTTTGCACAGTGAAGTATCCAGCCTTGAATTCTTTTGCCAAATATAGATGCTTCACTTTCAGTTCTGTCATGTCTCGGAGATGAACAGGGATCTAGCAAGTATAATTTATATGGAATCATTCATTCGATGCTTGCACCATTCTTCAAAATCTAATTTCTCTGTCATATCACTCAGTTCTGAAATATAAAGGTCATAGGCCAGGTGTTGGAGACTGAACAGTGATGTTGCAGTGACTTGATGTGCTCTCCTGGTATGTCCAACATGAGATACTTTTATAAAAAAATCAGCTCTTCCAGCTAATGCAATATCAGCTTGAGCTAATGCCTGCACCCATCCACTTCCTTCCAGCCAGTCACCTAGCGTATTAAGCATTGCCATCTCAATATGAAGGCCACCAAAGAGAATCACAAATTTAACTTCACCATATTCATGTGGCCAGTTCCATTGTATTTTTTTCGCCAAAGAAAAAAGTGACTGGTAAAATGTGACTACCAGAATCTGCCCAGGATTCAAATGTATCACCGCTTTTGTCACCACATCCATTGAATATTTTATCATAGCAACTGTATGGGCATTTCCAGGAACAGTAGAAGCAGTGCAGTTGGGAAAATTGTTCTATTTAATGGAACTTGTCGATTTGCGTAAGATGCGGTCTATGAAATGTTGTCTATCGAAGAAACATTTTGATGCTGCTTTCTCAGTGTCTACAAATTGTGTTCTAGCCACAAATGCTCTTCTTCAACATGCGATCCAAAAGTACTTCTGTTCAAAGATGTCACAGATGTAGTGACATCTGGATACTACCTCGGATACTTTGTTAATGTTGATGGTGACCGGTGGTACATCTGTATAGTAGTGAGGCAAACAATCAATTGTTTTGATTCCTCCTACTCTTGCATTTCTTTTAATGACTATACTGCAGTCAATTTCATCTTTAGTGCAAATGGGATGTTGTATAAGCGAAAAAGCTGTGCCATGGAATGACTGCTTTAATGTAGTTGTGGTTGTTGATTCGGAGGGGGGTCTCGAGTTAGCTGAACCATTTAGGGCACACCTTCCTCAGGTACCCAGTCAGAGAGACATCATCTGTAAGGATATTTCTGCCAGCGTAAGGTAGTCTTGCTGTGGCCTATCTAGGGCAAAACAGGATATGATCCTTTTCTTCTTCGTAGCCACAGTCTTCGAAGTTCCCATCTTCTAGGGTCCCAATTCTCTCCAAATAATTCTCTCTTTGATGCGTAAAGAGAGAATTCTCTCTTCGTAAAGAGAGAGTTCTCTCTTAAGAGCTTGGATTGTGATCTATGTTGTCTACAGCAGAAGTTGTGAAGACATTTCCACGCATCTTGTGTGGGCACACTACTTTTTATTTGTAATATAGACTACAGACACTGTTTCCCAGTTGTGTTGAGAGTTAAAGGACCCGATAATAAGAGATGCATATTCCAAAATGTGAGAGTTTGTCAATAAGCCCCTTTTCATGCGTGTGTGTGTGGAGCATGAGGCAGACATACACTGGAACTGGTGTTTCTTGTGTTGAGTTATGTCGAACTAAAGGAAGAGTACCATTAGACGTAGAACTATCATTGACTTGTCTGTGATTTACACAGTTAAACTTTAGCAACTGGGCAATGCTCAGTGTCGGAGCTGTTAGATGCTCACTCTGATGCTTAATATTTGGACCGTCTAAAATCATTCTAACCAAGGTAAGCAAAGGTGGTGGCACAGAGTCTTGTTGGCAACCTGCAGGGAAACCATTGAATTTCTTTTCTTCTCCAATGATGTCACGCCGCACAATTTGGGCAGCACGTGCTAGGTGAATGGCATCGCTATCCTTATCCAATTCACATGCTTTTGCAAGAGCGTCACATATAAAGGGAGGTTTTGCTTGCATTCATATTAGGAAAATAAGCAATGAGATTCAGTTTTAGACGTGTGGTATGCACCCTATTGCTATCCAATTTGACACCCAACTGTTCAATTCTAGACATATACAGCTTAGCCAGGTCAACCAGTTTAAAAACTGGAGCCATCCCGTCATCTATTAGAAAGTCTTCAATAAGCATAGCCAGCTCCGCAAAAGCAATTCCTTCTAATTCTTGCTAATTATTACGTGTCTTCGTGCTCCATTGAATCATTTTTCGTGCGCGATTGTATAGACTTAATAGACAATTTCGGTTGTTCTTAGCATCCTGTGCCACCCTCTCTACTGCATCGAGGTTTGCCCCGAGCTCCATGTATTTTAGACTCAATGCATATGCTCTGACATTGTACTGACATTTTACCACCTGATGTATCTACCCCCAAAAGTATTCATTACTATAAAAGTATCAAAAAAGTCAAAAATGACAACTATCGCGTTTTGGAACCAAACTCTTCATATAATCATTATCCTCAACAAACTGAAAAATACCTAAATAACACTTTTATATTTAAGATTGGTAATTAGCTTACCGATAATAGGTACAAATTATCTTCCAGTAACATCAATTTCACAATTGAAATGAGTAGCCACGCGCTAGTCAGAAACATGTCACCAATTAATTAAATAAATTGAAATCAAATGAAATGTAAAGATGATTTCCGCTAGCTGCTACATAATATTTAAAGACTATATGTACTCAACCCGGGAAATTTCTTCCTTGGGAGCCAGAGCTGACTGGAATTGGAGCGGGTCGCAGGTGGCGGATAGCGAATGGCCACCAGATATGGTGGTTGGCTGTGATATAAGCAGATTCGTCTGTCGAATAAGCAGCTCCGAACCAACAGTGGTGGTTTTATCAGGGGATTGGAGCTAGTGGATAACGTCACTAGGTCTACAAAACTCTCATAACTCTTTGACAGAACCATGACAAGGTGGGTATAGGTCGCCTTTAAATAAACATAGTCCTAGTATTGGGCAGCAGCAATACTAGTAACTGAAGTTGGCGGAAGAGCTGAACTATGGTCAACGTTGACTTCAGTATAGCAGGGGGCAGGTCAGTGATCCTGGTTTTGGCTCCTGTACTGCAATTTGGAAGAACCAGTGGCCCCACCCCATTACTTTCGCCACTTGAAAGTTCAATGAATGTCTCAAATCAATACAATATTCGCTATGGCGTCCGAAGGCAGGCCCGCTGGGCTGGAAGACGACTACAACCATGCTACCAGGGAAGAATTTCGGGACCCGAACTCCACTGCACATGATGACGTGAGTGGGTCAAAACCCTCATCGAAGGGAAGCTTGCTTGCTGACGACTGCAGTACGAAGAAGGTCTGTCGGAAATTTCATCACACTACACTCAAATTTGGATGTTGGAATGTACGAACCATGAATAAAGATAAACTTCTAATATTAACCAGAGAACTCAACCGCATTGGTAGGAATTGCAGAACTTCGTTTCACTGGAAAAGGTTACTTCACGACCGGCGATGGACATGGCAACTACTACTCTGGTGATGACAAAAAGAGACATCGTGGCGTCGGGTTTGCTCTTGACAAAATCACAAACAAGACGGTCCATGGTTACAATCCCAGCAATGAACGCATAATCACTATCAGACTGCAAGGACAACCAGTCAATATCACATTCGTCCAAGCATATGCACCAACTACAGCTACAGATGAAAATGTCATTGACGAATTCTACCAACAATTGCAAGAAGTAATGGACAAGATACCACAGAAAGACGTGACTATGGCGATATGAATGCCAAAGTCGGAAACCAAGTCATTGTATCATCAGTGATGGGCCGCTACGGGCTTGGAAATCAGAACAAAGCTGGTGAGAAACTGGTCGAATTTTGCCTAAAAAACCAACTAATACTTACAAACACGCGCTACAATCACCACCCGAGGTGTCTATATACATGGACCTCACCAGATGGGTTAACGCGAAATCAGATTGATACATCATGATACGGAAGAGATGGAGCTCGAGCATAACAGGCGTCAAAACCTGCCCAGGGCCATGTTGCGGTTCAGACCACGAGCTACTGGTTGGCAACCTTCGACTGAGACTCAAAGCACAGAAGAATCAGGCATTTGTCAAAAGATACGATGTAGCCAATATCCCCGATAGTTTCAAAATCGAAATTAAAAACCGGTTTGAAGCCCTCATGGAAATCGACGAAGAGAAAACAACCAATGAAATGTGGAAAGCATCAGCCAGATCAACCACAACACGGCCAAAGAATACATCCCTAAGCGCAAATCAACGCTGCCAAACAAGACGATCTCTGATAAAATAATCACTCTAGCAGATGAGCGAAGTGAGCTAAAAGCAACGGGAAGGACCAAGACAACAGTGGAAAGAAAAGCAATCACCGCAATCAGTCGTAAGATAGACTAACCACTCAGAAAAGAACAAAACAATAAGGTTATTTACGAATGCGAAGAACTGGAGCGAAATAGCATGAGTCATAATTCAAAAAGTATGTTCGCCTCTGTAAAAAATCTTGGAAAAAAGGTGACAACAGCACGGCTAAACGTAGTGAAGGACGAGGACGGCTCAGTACTGACGGAAGGTGATGAAATAAAAAATAGATGGCGTACATACTGTCAAAAGTTGTTTGAACGGAAAGAACCCCCTTCAGCTAGCATCGAATACGAATACGACAACAAACCGACAATCCTTCTCAGCGATTGGAAAGATGAAGCCTAAAAAATCGCCTGCTTTCGATGAAATACCAGCTGAAATTATCAAAGCCACTGGAGATTCTGGGATAAAGCTACTACACAAGTTGTGTGACAAAATTTGGAAGACCAAATCTTGGCCAACAGATTGGACAAAAGCTGTCTTCGTCATCATCCCGAAGAAAAGCGATACAAGAGAGTGTGGAAATAACCGTGCAATCTCACTCATCTCGCATGCAAGCAAGATCCTATTGTACATAATCATTGGTCGAATCCAGCAGTACCTTGATCGAGAAATACCATGGGAGCAAGCAGGGCTTAGGAAAGATCGGAGAACTCGAAATCATATCGCAAATATTAGATGGATCATTGAAAAATGCGTGGAGAACAGGCAGAATCTTTATTTGATATTTATAGACTATGAAAAGGCATTCGATACTGTAAGACATGATCTCATGTGGGATACGCTTTATGAGATGGGATTCCCATGTCATATGATTCAACTGCTTAAATCCCTCTATTCCAACCAAAGTGCGACCATCAGAACAGCATTTGGGGACTGTGAGTGGTTTGAGATAGGCCAGGGCGTCCGACAAGGCTGTCCCGCTTCTTCTCATCTGTTCAACACCTACGCCGAAGGCATAATGAGCAATGCTCGCCATGGTTTTGACGATGGTCTAAAGATAAATGGCATGCTGATAAACAACCTCCACTATGCGGACGACACGACCCTCATCACCACATCATATGAAGACATGCAGACCCTGATTGAAAGGATGAGACTTGTTAGTGAAGATGCTGGCTTGTTCTTGAATGTCTAGAAAACAAAATCTATGCAAGTGACCGATAAGGAGAAACATCAATTCACATCGAACGACGAAAACATCGAAGATGTAGACGAATTCAACTTCCTGGGATCCTTTATTACAAACCGCGGAGACAGCACAAAAGAAATCAAGCGACGGATCGGTATGGCTCGCTCAGCGATTTTCGATCTCAACAACTTATGGCGGAGCCACAACATCAGTCTCAATACAAAAATCAGACTTGTTAACTGTCTAATCTTCTCAAGCGCAACATACGGATGTGAATCGTGGACCTTAACTCAAAACGACAAGACGAAAATAACAGCATTTGAATTATGGACATGGAAAAAAATATTACAGATTGGATGGCGCGAATACAAAACTAATGAGTATGTGCTAGAAAAAGTTAAAACCCCGAAAAGTCTGGTGAATATTGTCACAGAAAGAAAGCTGAGCTATTTTGGTCATATCTGTCGACTGGGAGATGAATCTCTAGAAAAGCTAGTGATGCAAGGACCAATCGAAGGTCGAGGAAGTCGTGGCAGACCGAGAGCAAGATGGATAGACCACACCAAGGCGGTAACCGGCAGGACAGCAGAACAGCTGAAGACCATGGCGATGGACAGAGCCGGGTGGCGATTTGAGACGTTCCGAACCACCAAGGGACGATCAACGACCTGACGGATATACGACGACGATATATATAACTTAGTATATTAAAACGTCTTTGCTTATTAGTCATGTCTAAAATTTGAAAGTGGAGTCTATTTGGCACGCGTATCTGTTTGACAGTGATTTAATCAGAACACGTTTCCATTAAGTTTTATTCTATTTTGAACGCATGTTAAATAGGGTTGGGGAGGATGGCTAATTCTTTTTAAAAATTGCCGTGACTTTTTTTACCATGTAGGTATATGTATAAGCAATAACAAGAATTCTATATACCTACAGAATTTTAAGCTTTTTTATTCTTTATTGAAGTTGGTATTTCCTAAATCGATATCTCAGATAACATATTATAAGTCATTATTGATTTTATTTATGAAGAAGTCATTATACTCGTGCATTATAATTAGTTTTCTAGCTTGTTAGCCATGATTTTTTGGAGTTATATTTTATGTTCCATATTTTCCTTATTAAGTAAGTTGATATATTTATATATTATTAAATAATAAAATAATCCAGAAATTATATAATGAACATAACGTAGAATATATTACCGGTTTTTCTTAAGACTACTTTTAGCATATATGTGTAGATATATACGATTCAAAAATAGCTAAATGACAATGTAGCTTCAAATAAATTCATCCTATTTATTTATGCCACAATAAATCAGCTCAAAATTATTTTTTATAAAATTGACAAAATAACTATGTCTAAATATTAAATTTCTTTCTGTGTTATAACAATAACATATTTCTACTATGTCTATATCACTATTAGTATTACTTGGTATTAGTCTATTAGAAGAAAATGTTGATATATGAAAAGTTCTTATGAATACAGCAAATTTATTATTTTTATGCACTGACTGAATAAATGTAATTATTATAGTTTTACAAGCAGGCTAAAATTTTAAAATGCATAAAAAATATTGCCTATATTGAAATGAACTTAATCTGATTTAACATCTTTAGTGTGAGCATTCAAATATGTAAATAAATCACATATTGAATTTTTCTATAACTATGCAGTTAATCCTCCGTGAAATGAGCTTTTCTATAATTAACAATGATTATTTTCTTAAAGACGAATAAATAATTGCTTATTAATAATAGTTACCATTCTAAATATTTGATTATACACAAATTTTTGAATTTTTGAAAACCCTTTAAAATGTAATAATATTTAAAATTATTTAAATGACAAAATGTAGAGTTCTACGAAAGCTTAATGACACATTTTGGATTGTTAAAAGTATTTTATAGCGTCAATTATCTGTTCTACAGTTAATATGTTCAATACAGTGAGTGAAGTCAACGTTGGTCTTAAAACATTGTAAGGTTTTTAATCGCAGAACATAAATGTTTATCGTTTACATATTTTTCTATTATTTGTTTTATCTTAGATATAAGGTTTTCTAGCATGATTTAATATTATTTAGTTTTGTTACTATTCCAATTTGTGAATTAAAATAGTATGAGACAGCATTCAATAAGAATATTCTTGTTACTCTTATTTACCATCTATAGACACAGTTAATACATTTTCGAGTTCTGTTTCATTATTTATTTATCAACACATCAAATAAATCCTTATTAAAATCTCAAAAAATAATTTTTCGCAATTCAATTTAACCGATTATGAAGAAATGTACTTTTTTTAACAAGTGCTGACAGACACTTGAACGGTTTGTGCTCTTAAACAAGTGTACTAGATTCATAATTTTGTAGTTTATTAGGAAAACTATTTTCTATCCACTAAATTTGAGTTAAGTTTAAAAAAGTTTATCTGCTAAAAACTGTTTATAAGGATTACTACGGTTTAACATATAAAATCAATCCAAATTAACATAAGCGGTTGATTAAATCATATAACATACCTGTGACGAAGGGTTTTATATCTGATTAAACACTTTTAGATCAAACTTGGTTTTATGTTGGTCTTAAATTTGATATTAAATTAAGGAAGGAAATGTAGGGGAAGGGAAGGGAATAGAAGGGAAGGGAAGAGAAGGGAAGGGAAGGGAAAGGAAGGGAAGGAAAGGGAAGGGAAGGGAAGGG
>JAYRBW010057668.1:0-31586 GCA_036023295.1 Invenusta paracnida | reverse complement strand
AGTAATAATACAGTAAATATAATATTAAATATACAGACCTGATACAGCATTTTTGAAATAACACTATCATTTTTTTTTAAATTGTAAACACAAAAAAATTTGAGTATATTGAAAAAAATTCAAGTACATTTGAGTACAGTGATAAAATTTTAGTACATTCAAGGACATGCACAAATTTTGAGGACAGGTGGACACCCTGTGTATCTTACTTTGAATTGTAATTCTAAACATTATATATTACTTTAAAACTTTATAAATTAAAGCCTTCATTATTAAAAAATATTATTAATTTAATAAACAATTTTAAATAATATATTAATGAATCATCCAAAGTATAGAGTAGTAAAGCCCTGCATACAGTTATATTGGTGTTTGAGATGGACACCCAGGATACCAGTGTAAATAAAAATAGGACATAACTACTATCTAATATATTTAAGAAATATTTAGATATTAATTAATTATATATCATACAGTAGGTAATATAGTCTATACCTACTTACCATATTTAGCTAAACTTAAAGCTTAAAAAATTAATAATAATATATGCATGTTTCTATAAATATAATAGAACAAAATTATAAGTATATACTAGGTGATTTTGTTATGTAGTCCTATTAAAGTTTAATCATCATGTTATATAATAATAAACTTATACTGATTGTAAATGTATATTTTAAATTTACTATTAAATAATTGCTTAATATAAAACACAGTAAATAATAAGTGTACCATGTCTATAGGATAACCATAATTCTAATAGGAATAAAATATAAAAACCAAATAAAAGTAAGTTAAAACTGTATATAAATATTTTGTTGGTTATCATTGCTCAAATATAAAAGTTCTAAGATCTAAACTGGTAAAACTAAAATTTAAATATGAAATCAATATTATAAACCTCAGTATACTTCACATTATTTAATGGCAAAGAAATAGTTAATATTAAAAAAAACTGCATAATAATAATTTACTAATTGTATTTGAATAAATGAAATTGAAGTAACTATACTCCTAGTTCTATCAGTATCATGACATGCCATTCAATATGTCATGAAAGATAAGTTTAATAATCAAGTATCACTATCAGGCATTATATTTTTGAATAATGATATAATAGTTTAATTGCTCAATCTGTCTCTGTTTCTGACTGAGACTGAATCTAAACAAAGTCTAAGTTGTAACAAAAATATTTATTTGTTTTTATTTGAAACACTTTACAGTTCAAAGACTTAGATAATTGTAATATATTTTATAAATAATTAGTATTGTAATTTTAAATAAGGTTTAATAAGATAATTATTAACATCATATTGTGATAATATATAAATACACAGGGCCAGGGTTGGATTCAGGATGGGGAGGGGGTCTGCTGGGCCCAGTGGAATCCAAGACAACTCATACCTGAGTCAAGTCATACCCAAGACAAGTTGTACCTAAATTCTATTATATAAATATATTATAATTATATATAATATATATATCCCATACCTAATTTATATGTTTTTATGTTTATATCATGACTATGAATTTGTAGATCATTAACTTTATTACTTACCACATTTTTTTTATGTTGCTGCTATTAATTATATATTCATACACATATATAATGTAATAAAATTTGGGTACAAGTTGTACCCGGGCCGAGTCTAGTTGTACCCAAATTTTATTACATTATGTGTATGAATATATGTCTCAGGTATGACTTGTCCTGTTATCACCTTAATTTTCATGGCTGCTTCAAAGTTTAGGCTAGGTCTACAATTATATATTGTTTTGATTATATATATTTTATATGATTAATGTTGCTAATTTGTATGTGAATAATTACTTATTTATACTATTATTATAGTGCAACATATTATATTATAATATTTAAATACCACTTAAATAGTATTAGTATTTGCAAAAATCACTTTAATACATTATAATACATAAATAAACTGAATATATATATTGATACAGAATTATAAATTACACATTTTAAATGTTTTTACATACATATTAATTATATGAATAAGCAACGAAATAACTTGTTGGTGAAATTGGCGAGCAAACACTGAATAACGTAAGAAAAACGAAATTACTAAAAATAGAAATGTTGTTAAAAATAGTAATTTTGAAATTTAGAACATAAGTTTGAATAAGTTGAAATATAACGTCTAACTTAAATATAACACATAATCTAATACTTAAATGATATACATTTAACACGACATAACAGAACAAGTTAGATGTAATTAAGTGCATATTTTTTAGTCTTCTGATCAGTGGAATGCTGAAGATAATTAAGAAAATATAATTTAAGATACCTATTTACTAAAGTAAAAACCAATAACTGAATAATTAATGAAATATATTTCCGAATAACTAGTTTTTAAGGTACGCAATTAACGCCAAGAACACGGAAAGTAACTAGAAGTAAATAAAGTATAATTAGCCTGAAATCTAGATGCAAGAACGAATAAAATATATGTATCAATGAAAAACGGGACTCCTGGGTACTATAGAAACATAGAACATCATACAGTATAAAAAATCAATCTTACTATGGATCTAAAGAAAATAATGTCGTTATAAACCATATTATATAATGATTTATTAAATGAATCGCAATAATCAAAATTACGTAGGAAATCTTACAAAATAATAAAAAAATAGAAAAAGTGCAATTATTGCAATTTTTAAGTTTTCAATGCGAAATAATTACAAACGTTTTGGAAATGTATATACATTGTAGTTATTATTAAAAATATAGACAAATACGAAACAGTTATCATAATCTTAAATGTGGAATCTGCAATCAATGACATGACCTATTAATCGAGTATATGTTATAACCAGGGTGTCCAGCGTTATAGGAAATATTTTTTCGTGATAATTTAAGGCAAAATTAATGTATTTATTGAAAATTTCAGGGGTTTATTATTTAGAAAAAAGCTAGTTTTAAAACATTTTTTTAGCTGACGATATTTCAAAATCAATTTCCATCACACATCATAAAAATATGTAACTAAATTATACACAATTGTCGACATAGTATACAGTGATTTTAAGTAATGCAATGGGTTGTAAAATGAACATCTAACACTTCCTTTTAGCTGAACATATTTCAAAGTCAATTTCTTGTAGCTGCAGAGATCCCTTCCTTTTTCGTTCTTCCATCTCAAGGAGTGCTTTCGATTTCTGCCGCTTTTCTTCTTCATTTTTCTTGTCAGTGGAAGAAGAAGCTTTCATTTCAGCCAAAGCAGCTCGGTACTGGCTATATGCATTTCTTGCTGATGCACTGAGCTCTTTGGTGATCTTACACAAAGTTGGGTCTGATTCACAATGGACTGCCAAATAGTCGCGGATTACTAGTTGTGCGATCAGAGATCGGTCTTTCATATTTTCAACCAACAAATCTGTATTGTAGCTGAAGCCCGCTCTACCATCGCTTGACCATGACTGAGGCACAACACAATTGAAATTAATTTTTGCAGCTCTTGTCCAGCCACGTGTCTCACAAAAGTTCATCAAGAAAACATTGTCGGTCATCCTTTAGGCTAAATTTGGCAAGTGTCACATGCAAATGAACGGACAGTGGTTGTGCTTGGCACCTACCTAATGACAGCTCAGCATACCAGGGGCACCTAATTCCCTGCATATAGTGTGCTTAACACCTACCTAATGACATGACGTAGCCTATAAATCAGCGTGAACCGCCAAAAATTTTAAGACATTAAAGCCAAGCTAAGAGATATAATTTTTTTATTAAACTTATAAAAAAATTTCCATGATAGCTGACTGAATTCCGATATTTTTCAATATTATTTTTTTAGTGACTTTTCAAGAACTGGACACCCTGTTTGCATTAGGTTATATTTTTATATATACATACTTTATTTCCTAGCTATAAAAATGAAATTAGAAACTACGTTTTAATGCCAGTGGTTGTCCAATATACCCTTAAATTACAATTTTACTAGTCTTTTAATTTGATGTATTTTTACTGTCTATTTGTCTGTAAAATACATATTGCCTGTTTACGTGTCAAAATAATAGTATTGAAACTGTTAACCGAATCAATAAGGGTGAAACCCGTTTATCTATACATTTTAGAATCTTTTGTATAAAATAACTGCTTCTAACCTGTTTAGTTATATTTTATTATAATAACTTTGATTTAAAATATCTCCCGATGATAACAAGTCAGTAATTAAGTCATACAACTGCAGGGGCGTGTGCAGAAAAATAGCAGGGATTGGTCCGAGAGTTATTCTTCCAAGAAAATATTGAAATTTTAAGTGTTTCTTTGAATTTATAAGATAATAAAATAACTACACCATTGTGATTTGTATATTTAAAATAAAAAGTATTTAGCATGATTATTTCATGCGATGATTGCCAGCCTGTTACTTAAAATCACCTATTTACTCAGATTTACGTCCCGTTATTATAATAGTCCCTGGTTTTTGCTTTAAAAGAAGTTATCTTTTTGTGAGCTGTTATTGTTAAATATTTAATGACATTATTCATATATATATTATATACTCTAAAAGTAGTTACAATTGTCTTCATGTAGATTAAAAAAGGTCAATTGAGACCTGTTCCTTTACGTCTACCTAACGGTCAAAAGTGTACGGTCTTAAGACGATTTTAGATATTCTAATCATTGCTGGGGTTTGTAAGATACTCAGTGATGCAATTAGTATCGCAAACTAGAGAAATTTTAAAAGTATTACTCATTACAATAAACGAAACATTATATCTAAGGCTTATAGCATGATTCTAACTCCGAAATAACAAAACTCAATTATTGATTTTATAAGAAGTTACATAATTATAATATATTATTGAAATGACTGGGAAATAGCCAAAATATCACAATGTAATATAGCATAACATGCAAGAATTAATATAAGTAGATACCTAACAAATTGGGAAAAAGCAGTGTAAATAAAAACATGTAAGCCAAAGGAATAAATCTACTACAATTTCGAGTCGAAATATAATTAAGTAGCATGATTATATACAGGGTATAAAATAAAATATTGTTAACATAACAATTGAAAGATATAAACCTAATTTACTGGTATAAAGTATATAAATATATTTCAAGTTATTAAAGTATAACATAAGAGAAATATTAATAAAATAAAACTATTGCACGTAAAACAACTTTCACGGAAAAACCGTAAAAGCTAAAAATTAAAAGGAAATTGCACTTTTGTCAATAATAATATAGGATATCGTTACTTGCTACTGGTCAGTAGCATAAAATAAAAATATATAATTATTTTAAATAAACCCAAACGGGCATCGATAACAAATAATTAATCAAATTATATATACATAAAAGTATGGTAGTTTACAAATAAAATATATATCTAAGTGATATAAAGACTTTTGGCAGTTTAATGGTATGAATTAGCACCACGTAAAAATAATGAAATATAGTGAAGGTTGATTAATTAACTGTATTAACATCAGAAAAGATATATTAAATAAAACATTTCCTAGCATAAAACTTAACTTATCTAAAACAAAATGTAATACTCAGAAAATTATAAGCGAATGATTTGCTAATTCTTATAATTAGGATAGCACCTAAATTAGTATACATATCAATTAAAAACATTAGAATATAAGAAAATCTGATAAGCATATTATAATGGGTATGTTCAGAAGTATCCATGTAGAAGCAGTGAGGTAGTATTGTCGGGGGTAGAGTATTAAGTAGGAAAATTGGTGGGTATATCGTGCAACGCTAAACATGCCGATATCAGGACATTAAGTGAAGATATAAATAATTAATTAAACCTTATATATTATGCATTCGTAATTATTCCAGTGAGTGATTTCAAGTCTAGCGTAACATCGATAACTAACTCAGGCGTTACCAAAATCCAAACATCAAATTTTTTACTCCAAGCTTTAAATCAACTTTTGAGTAGATTAAATCTTGGGAGTACTCTAACTTACATAATTAACCCGTACTTTTATTATTTAAAAAGTTTATTGGAAACATTACAATAATTAAATAATTATATAGAAGTTTACAAATACGATATAAAGTGAAGTAACAAGTTTATATATATTAATTCTAAATTTATATTAAAAAAAACACGTGATTTCAAGTTGCTGCGGAGAAATTTACTTCGATAGTTTAGACTGGGAATTAAAGATATCGGAATAAATTATTTGGATTTTATTTTAGAATAACACCAGTTACTTTCATAGTTCAGTTAAGCACACCCTTTAACTCCCGATTAACATTTACACTAGTGTTGCTCAAGACTTAAAATAACTCAGTCTCAATAAATAAACAGTAACCAATTAGACTAATAGAATTTTAATAAGTATTTTTAGCAGATTCCTATTAAAATATATATAATCCAATATTACTACAGCAGGTGTTTAAATACCTAACACTACATGAAATAAATAGATTACTTAATTGGCTAAAGAAAAAAGTATGTAGTAACGCTACTATTGTAATATTTGGGAATCATACTACAAAATTTAAAGTTTCTTATGATGTTCTTAAAACTTTTTGGAACAAAAATGTCAACAAACACTCAAATAATTTGCTGAGTATTTCTTGATATTTCTGCGCTGCGCGCATATTAAATATACAGATGATCTTCATTGAACAACAATTCTGAAACAGTGCCATGAAAGAAGCGGTCTATTGAGTCTGGAACCAGGGTGTACGTCTTGTCCAGCGGATTTGTACTCCCGAGTCCACACGTATCTTGATGGAGGAAGCTACGGCGGCATGAACAGTGTCCACCACCGATTGCATCAGATTCTGTGCATTACCGACTATCATGTCCGTGGCTTCCAGGTCCTCATCCGTGCCTGAACAATCACATGAAGATGATCGGTTACACCAATAAAGTATTGTTGATTTGAAAAAAAATAAAGAATACACATCAAAGATCTGTGAAACTATCAGTGCATCATCAAACATCACAAAAACATACACATTTTTATAAAAAAAAAGGTATCATACTATTTAAATTATACTAATAATAATACATACGTAGACAGCCTCCGCCTCCCCATTCCCGATACAATAATCATCATTTAAATAGATGAAAACAACAATTAAAACATACAGATATATAGAAAGTCGGGACACAGGACAGCTGTTCCGAACTATATTTGATCTCATCAGCATACCAAAATAAAATCTAAATCGTGAACAGTAATTGTAGCAAGGAATTTGTAAATATATGCTATAGATAATATGCATATACCACAGAGCCTCAATTATTTAATAAATACATCTAAATTCAAATATTTCTATACAATTTCATTAAGCAATGAAGCCATTGCAGCTTGGTAAACAGTGTAATAAGACGATGTTTTAATATAAATACTTGGAATATTCGAAGAAGAATTTAATGTCATTTGATAATAACTCTGGATACATGACACCACCTCACTCATTAAATCTATTTATAATTGATGCTTCACAGTATATATGCAAATTATCTCCCGTTACTATAAATAAGAAAAATAGTCTGTGAGGCCTCAATAATATATATTATAGTATAGGACAAAGTTGGGTCATAATAGTTAACTATTACACAATGTATAGAACTTGTGACAAGGCATTATACACTTAGAAAAGTAGAAGAAATTACATACAAATAATGTTAAACAAATAGGTCATTATAGTAATTTTTTTAAGTCAATGAATTATTGGTATTGAAAATAGGTCCATAGTTGAAAGCAGAAGAAAATTGTAAGCAGTATCGGATATTTGTCATGAGTCTTACATAAAAGAAATGTTAACCAACCTCATAAACAATATTTTCCTGTTTTGGGTTTATTAATAAGGTAATATTATTATTTTTTAATGTATTAATTCAAACTACGCCATTGTTTTATTCATACCGAGTATTTTCGCGCTTTTATATTCTAGGTGGCGCTTCTAGCCTCCCCTTATAATTTGAAACATTAAAAAAATTATGAAACTTTTCACGTAGTTAAACGATTTTGTATCATATTTCATTAAAAAAGAAAAAGGTAATATTACTTAATCTACTTTACTTAAATATTTTATAATTTTTTACAAAACTAATTAGTACCCCAATCAAAATTTATCAATTTCAGACAAATATTAAGTTTTTATTCAAACATCACAATTTTGAGAAAACGATTAATTTTTAGGGTGTGGATATGTGAATATTCTAGTATTTGGTGTACAAGAATATAGGGCTAGTTATAAAATTATATTTTGAGAAAAGTCAAGAAAGCTTATATTGCTCATTTTGTTCATCTAAAAAATACAGCCATAACCTCCTCTTCCGGTATGAATGTTAAATTAAAAATAAAATACACTGATGCATGGTGATAAATGCTTTAAAAAAAAACACAAAATTTAACATACTAAACATTTATGAACAACAAATGCAGATAAATAAATTAAGTGTCTTAAGGAAATGAGTATAAACATGAATTTAATCAAATTCTAAGACATAAATATATTAAAAATGAAATAAGGAATCCCCGTCATCCTCAAGTATTAATCAAATCTGTCAACCTTACCTACAACAATATATAGAAAACCCATATTACCAATGTGTACTAGTGAAACAAGATATAATATGAGACAAAATAAAGTTTATTATGTAATAATAACAAATTATTAATATTATAATAAAAACATCGATTAAAGCGATTTTAGAAGATGATACCAGAAATGTTTTTCCCATTTTCCCAACATAATTATCACCACGTATCATTTTAAAACATGTTACTGTTCTCACCAGCTGAACCCGAACAGGCACAAAGTAGTACATCTGAAAGTTATATATATTTATTTGTTACATTATTTGAAAGTAAACAGACTATCAATTTTTATTAACACTAATTTTAATATTAGTTAGTATATTATTATTTGCAAAGTTTTAAACCAGGAATACAGTTAAAATAAAGAGAAATAGATTACATAATAACACAAATAACCTACGTTTATTGGTCCTGACAAATATAATTTTAATAAAAATACAACCTTGTTAATGTTACACTAATTTACAAGCAGGAATAAGATACATTTAAGTTAAATAAAAGTAACAAATAGATAATCATTAAATAACGAAAATTACGTTACCAGCAAACGGTAAAATCAGTAAATGAATTAATACAAACAAGAAATCTTAGTTATTAAAAACATCTATAAAAAGCCCGTTCAAATATTAAAATAAAAAATATTAAAATTTGTATAAAAAATTATTATTATACAGATTTGTATACATTATGAAAATTCTTCAATCAATACTGACAATTTAAGCAACAAAAAGGTAACACAAAGAAGGCACGAGTTCATATTATAGAGCTGATAGATTAAATAAGACATAAATGATTAGATGACATGCCGGGAAATTGATTTTATTAGAGAAACACAAACAAAATACACAACAGTAACTTGTTTATTTAATTTAAAAATGCATAATTTAATTAATTGAAGCATTAATTAATACACACTTAATAATATACATTTAGTAAGCAAACATGCACGTAAGACCATTAAAAAATCTATGTTAAACTTTAAAATTAATATTGCACTTACTCTTGCCTCTCTTCATTTCTGTAGCAAACCAAGCACAGGAAGACATGCGAAGAAATATGTTATAATTGGCTCATTAGGTACGCAAGGCAAATGCATAAAAAATATTAAATTAAAAAATAATAAAATGAATAAGCGGCCTATATGAAAAGTGGAAGCAGATCATAAAAAGTCTAGGAAATAATTTTTATGTAAAATTTTGAATAAATATTCTTTAAATAATAAGAGGAATAAAGAAATGAAACTGATAATGTTTTATCAGTGAGCGCTTTTCAAAGTGAAACCATTAAAAACACTATTTTTATTAGGAATCATTAAACTTATGGAATGAACAATTCTTTTGTCCGTCTTAATTTAAATTAAAATAAAATAGGAGCATCAAAATGAAAGACACATTTTAAAGCAAATCTCTGTAAACTTCCTATTTTAAATAAATCGATAAATAAAAAAATACAATTCATGCCTATAATTTTAATCAAAACTTAAACTAACCATTTCATTGATATATATAAATAAATCATTTGCGCTTCGATTTGAACACGGGCAGAGGCATGTCGAGAATCAGACACACAATCTACTAAATTTCCATGGTAACACCGAATAATTCCTAAAGAGCGACACTAGAATCGTTAATGATTCTACTTTTGGAAAACGCTCAATATTAGTTTTAAAAACAATTATTAATTCACATAAAACAAATGTGTATAAAGGTTAGTGTTAGCCACCACGATTATAACTGTGGTTAATATTGAATTTAAAATGCACTAAAATACAAAAGTTCTCACATTACATCTTCAAAACAGTGATTCAAAACAATTTCTAACATACAAATACAAGCAAATAATTGTTGATCATGCGCAAAAATTTAGGGTATAATTAAATCACATTTGCAACATTTGGGTTTACCTTCGACCACTGTTGAAGCGTCCATATCTGCATCCAACAAGCTCTCTGAAGTAAGTTTTCACATACAGCATGAAAACAACCAAATTGTATTTAAACAAACTTAGTTTAAAAATATGAGAACAGTGTCATTAAATATTTAATTAATAAACTGATATTTTAAGATACATAGCATGAAATACAGTTTATAAAATAGTCCTTAGAATCAGTTAAAAAAAACAGTAGAATAATATGTAGATGAACAGCAACTATTTTTTAATTTCATAAAAATAGACATATTTTGTACCTGTAAAGTTAAATTAATTTAGTATCAAAAAAATTATAAACTTCGTTGCGGTAGAAATTACGTCACATGGTATACTAATTTGTCATCCAAATAACTAAAAACGGTTAATACAGACATTAGATATTATATATAAATTTTATAAAATTATAAAATAAACTTTAACTGATTTTATCATTTTTTCAGCAAATAGTCAACTAATTAACTTAAATTACAAAAAACAAATTAATACACCCAAAAGAATAAACTCTATAAAATACTATTTCTGTAAATGTGTAAAACATTCTAATAAAAAAAATGTTAAATAAGTGCTATCAAAGGAGTTACCTTGTGATCCGATCATGGTAGCCTTTACGGTAGAAAGTATGTTGAGTTGTGTCGCGATTGTAGGAATTCTTTCACATGACTGCAACAGATTCTGGAAATATATAAGTAAATCAAAATTCCACATCATGTTTAGCAACTTGATTCATACCTGAATAAGTGTCTTCAAATTGGCTAAAAGTCTAATTTTAAAAACGGTAAAAATTAAAATGGCGAAGAAAAATAAACGTGATTTAATGATATCATGTTACTTAAAACTATCTAAACACTACTCTTTAAGTTAATAAACACATGCATAGGAAATATATAAAACAAAATACAAAGCAAAAATTCTTATTGATCCAAGCGTATTTTGTCTTGATATAATATCTAACGTATTATTGAGATTATCATGACAGTATTAATTTTCATACGATTTTGGCAGTAGTCACTTTTCGTTTGCTACTCTTAACTGTATGCTGTGTTGCTGTGTTTTAGGTGACGTGGAATGAAATCTAAAATTAAATAACGAAATTGGGATTTTTGCTAGTTTTAGTTTTTGTAATTAAGACATTTACTAATACGACTTTCGGAACTAGATTAACAGTATACGATCGGATATCAATGATTGGACTACACTAGTCTGCTCCAATAAAGACTCAAGACTTATGTAGGTACTACAGACCAAGAATTATTATCATTACCGTTCGCATCCGCTTGTCTGTACAGTCTCTAGCCAACGTTTTGGCGCATCGAGTGACACCGTCTGATGCGTCTGCGATTGACCGAGCTATGTCAATCAGGTCTTTTTTCGTACCCCATTCACCGCTGTGTGTCAGTACATGTGTGAAGGTAGAAAGAGCAACGAGAGGAATGGGTCTTTAGTGTATATAATATAATACATACTATTATTAAAAGAATTTTCTTGGATTTTTATTTTATTTTATTCTATTCTATTTAAAATATTACAATTATGTAAGTCGTGTTTATTAATGATACCATTTATTAAAATATATTTATAATAAAGGTATTAAAAAGCAAAGTCAACATATTATCATTAAAAATCGTATTGCAACACTTTAAAAATAATAAAAATCTAACTTAATGTCCCGTTACATAATTCTACGCTGATATCAAATGATTTTGTAAACTTAATTTCGCATGAAAAATCAGGATAAGATTAAATGAAAATAATAGTATTATAAAATATTGTAAAAATAAAAAAATATTTTTATTATAAATATTTTTATTTCATTACCTACCGGACAATTTGACTAAGCCGAGCCATGAGTAGAGCTACACGCTTGGCTGCTGCAATCAACTCGTTGTCTTGACTGGACCACTGCTGAGCTTCATGGTGCAGGGCGTGTGCCGCTCGCTATAAACAGTTAAATTACCATAGCAATAATGAAGAAAGGGATTGTACTACTGTTAAGGATTTGATTAATATCTGTATTATAATTAGGCGTAGGTAATAAATGAACAGTTTATGTTAATGGTTTTTATGATTTTTAGATAAGTCTTAAAACCGCATTGACGGAAATCCTACAATTGAAATAAACTTATTTAAAGATTAAACAAAAGATATTTCTGGACGTTTAATTATTATTACGAAGTTCAATTATTATTTTATTACAAGTCAGAGCATTTAAAAAGGTATATTAAAATCCTTCGTTTTTTTAATAATCTAACTTTAATGACAATAAACTGTAATTTTAAAATATTGAATTATACAAAAGAAATAGGTACAATTCGATTACTGATCAAACAAAACTTTAATTCAACTAAGCCTTAATACGAATTAAGTCTGTAATTCAACTATACTTTACTGTACACTGTGCTGCGAAAAATATGAAATTGGAATTACCATAATTGGTTGATCATCGCCTTGCGGATTTGGGAAATTAAACTCCTCCTCAGCCTCAGTATCCTGAGAGTCCACGTTGTTTTGGGGGCCAGCATGGTTGAGGCGAATGCGAACTTCTGAATTTAGACATATTAATTATTATTTAGACACAATTAATGATTCAATTTAACTTAAAATGTATTATTTTTTTATATGACCTGTCATGAACCTTCTTATCTGAAAGGTTTAAATATATATTTACGTACATTTTTCAATGGACTCTTAAAATAAGAAAACATAATACATATTAGTTGCTGTTTCAATTTACAATAATTATTTAAATTTTTTTGCAAAATATACTGTTTAAGAGTGATATATAACACTATATAAGCACAATTATAAATAAGTATGAGTTAAACAAAGCATTTTCTACATGATAATAACAATTTTCAAGAATAAAATAAACATTAATCTTCATTGATGTGATTGCCCTTAAATAAATATTTCACTTTCTCATTTAAAAAATAATTTCGAGTTTGAACATTTTTATAGGAAAAGGTTTAATTTTTTTCTAGTACCAGTAAGAAGAAAGATATTATGTAATACCATGTAAATAATAGTAGTACCGATATAAACAACTGAACATAATATATACATAAACAACATTCACAATAGAAACATGATATACATAACAATTCATAAATACATGCATAAAATTAAGAAAAAATTTCCCAAAACTAAACAATTAATTAAACTCGAAGAATATATGAAACTTATATTGTTGTCCAATCCGAATGGAATCATACACTTTTATTTTGAGTAATGAATGAACTATTCTACAAATTATGCAACGCATAATTTCAATTTGAAAACATTTCACCTAAGTTTATTCAATTAAAATGCAGAAATATATATAACAATTCAAACTTTAATCAATATTTTGTTGCACACAAAGAAATAGTACAAAATAAAAGGATATTAATCTCGTTTAGTTAAAAGTTCTACTCTTCCAAAAATAGTTGTCTTAAATGTTGGCACAAAACGTTGTATAGTTTCGCATTATGTGTTATTAATACATAATATTATTCGTTTTGCTTCAATATTAAAAAGCATGGTAAAATTCTGTTATAGTCTATTCTAAATAAACAGTGTGGCCAAACGATATACCCTTAAAATTAATGTAAAATGATTGTAAA
Organism: Invenusta paracnida; assembly: GCA_036023295.1. Lineage (NCBI taxonomy): Eukaryota > Metazoa > Platyhelminthes > Proseriata > Coelogynoporidae > Invenusta > Invenusta paracnida. Next base: position 17,493 of record JAYRBW010057668.1, on the reverse strand, counting down.
ATCAACAAATCAGTCATTAGAAAAGCTGATGGTGTTTTGAACAAACACGAAAAAAGGATTATTCAATTAAGTTGAGGCAGGCAAAGAGTGGAGGTTTTGTATTTTTCGATGCTCTTTCGATATGCGAAGGTTTTGAGGCGATTTATTAATATCCCAGGCTATGTAAGCTAATAGGTTCAAAAACGGTCCATTTGTGGTTTGACAGAACGATAGGGCTTTTTATGCCAACAATCAATTTTTGAAACGGGTTTTAATATGTCGACGCTAGGAGCTATTGCAGCTCGTGGAGGTCACATACACTACTAAACAATCTGGTTATATTTAGTAGTTATTATACATACTATATTATTAATACATTATATCTAAAAATTGTATGTTATGCAAATTATTTTTATAGTTTTAAAAATTATTTATAATTTTATGGATATAATCTTTGTACGCCACCCTGTAAAAACTAATTAGAACTGAAACTAAAATATGCAAAAGATAAAGTTATCGGTTAATAAAGTAGTATCACAAAAATTCAGATCTATAAAATGTAGTAATAGTATCGATTTGTACATCACTATATTTAATTTATATCAAATAGTTTTATTAATGTATTACAACAGAGTTTTTTATACAATTGTTGCACCTAATTAGGAGACGAGTAAAATAATTGGATAATGTTTTTAAATAAAATTCTTACCTTTTATTTTTACATTAGGGGCTAAAATATATCCGAAATTTTCATCAAAAAGTGTAAATTGTAATACTTTTATTTACTATATAGTGCATTCTATCTGTCTACAGCTCATTTGCAAATGTTTTCACATACTAAAAACAAGTTGCTTTTTTTATATCTAAAAAATAACATCTAGCAAACCAAGCTATACATATTAGTCTGCACTGTACACATTTTAATTGAACCCTTCTAGACAACCATACAAACCATGACATGCAAGCACCACTTCATATATAGCGAAAGTGGAGAAAATTTAAACACGACAAGAATCCATGCAATCCGATTAGTTTGAAGGATAGGTGTTTAGTTAGTAGGTGTTATGCTGTATGTAGTAAGGATATCCTCATAATACCGCTCAATTCTACCTTTGGGGGAAGTGACTATAGATTGGTCTGCATATCCGCCTTGCCACAGGGCGGAGGGTGGAGGATCCTCAAAATGGAGCGGTTCGTGAGTTCGCCGTAAGCGACGGTGGTGGGGATCTTCATTAGATTGGGTTGAAGTGGTAGGTGAATGCATACCAAGGCAATTTGCACAAATTAATAGTAGCATAGATGACTTAACATTATAGGTATCATTTTTATATCAATACATCGGGAATTTGATGATAACCGGAAAATCGAACAAATTTTATAATTTTAAAACATAAAAAATACTGTAATTACCAACTTTAAGTAACTTTTATATTGTGGTGCAAAATAACATTCAGGGAAAGAAACAGTTACCACATTAATTAGCCCTTAACAATTATTGCAGACGTCAATATTGTTCTTCATGGCTAAATTTCTAAAATATATATATTTCCGCAATGAAATATTGTAAATACGTTTAGCAATGTAAAAATAATGTGTAATACTTTATCCGTTAACACTGTGATAATTTCTATATTTGCAGGTTATTTGAAATCATTTGAAATAATTAGGTTATATTCATACTCCACAAACATATGCACTCAAACCCGAAATTGTGAAAACTATCAAAATATCACTTAATAAGGAATTAAAAACAAAAATATTATTGTGCTAAAAAAAGTTTACAGAAATAAAATCTTTATACTATGCATAAAAATCAAGCTCATAAAACAACTACAATTTTATGCAACAACTAATTGAAAAAACATCAAATTATATTATCTAGGAAGTATGTTACTTGAAACTGAATATTGTTAAAATGTAGTATTATAAAAATTAACATAAAAATTGATATTTCTATTGTTGCTATAAATATTTGCTCGATTAAACGTTCCATTAAATCTGATTCGGAAATGACATATTATGAATGAAACGAGTATTAAATGATAGGCGTTACTTACCCTCCATCATGAGCTGTGACATCTCTTGCACAAGGCCGGGCGAGGAGAGGCTGCTCGAATTGTGTCTCGAGGGCGTCCAGGAGACACTGCTCGAGGTGGAGGGGGAGTGAACTCCCGCTGAAGCCCCCTTGTGCCCGGAGCCAGAGTGGAAACGGAACCTGAGGGGCCTGGAAACTATCTGGAGAGGGACAGATCAAGGATAAGATTATCTATGTTATCCACAATCACAGTTGTTCATGAAAATCTGAGTTGCATTATACTTATTTAGGTTTGTGAATTATTTGGCTTTGTTTGGAGATTAACCCGGCTCAAATGTAAATATTACAGACTATTGGAAACATCCAGAAGAGTTATTACACACTACCATATTAATGATAAGCCTTAGTTATTGCGTACAATGTAAAACATGTGTATTATGCTTGTGATGTTGTAACCTTATAATAAGATTTGACTAGACAAACTAATACAAATAGAATTCTACACATGTTTTATTTTAACTTATTTAGGACCCGAGAATTTTAAATATTTCAAAGAAATAAAAAAATAGATCTGGACTTCTGTAGGCCAAACTAATTCGCGTTCTTTAATAAACGAAAACATCAAACCGTTTAAATTGAACCTTCCACTCACCCCGAGGAGTGAAAAACACACTAAGATAAGACTCTTAGTAATGGCGTGTGAGAAACTTACGTTTCTAAAAAAAATACGATCAGAAGTGACTAAAGTTGAGGCTATATTTACCTGCGGTGACTTGGGTGAGGCATTGGATGAGGAGGATGCTAACGTAGCCCCACTGGCCTGACTTGTGTGATCCAGAGTGGAACATGTTGGCGAGGCAGAGGACACGAAGGGCGGATGAAGGTGGGGGGTGGGACGAGGCCCAATGGCCAACCGAACACCGGACACCGCGCCAATGAGGATCCTGTTGGAGGTGCGCCAGCGGTCGATGGCACCCGAGTCACGGAGGTTCGTCACCAGGCCCTTGGCGTCCTGGACCATCGGAGTCACGGCTGTGGGAGGAGAGAATAATTACAAAGGGGTCGGTTATTCATGGTTGTAACAAATAAGTACAATATTATTTAAAGCAATATAAAATGGATTTTAATATTGCTAGAATAATAATAAATAATTGTAGTATATTAATAAAGTTTCACTATTGTTAATATTATATAGGTACAATACTGTGTATATTTAAGAATAAATATCAAGCAAATAAAGTAATAAATTATTTTTTTTGTTTTTTTACTTAAAAACATTTAATGAAAAAAGTTAAAATTTTAAATTGAAATAATATTTTATCCACATAGAAAAATGAATCTCTATAGAGAATCACCTAAGTTATAAAAACATATACAAATAAATGATTCAATAACCGACACCTATGAAGATTGATCCTTCCTTACTTGTAATATGAAAGAATTTTGCAATATTATTTTATGTAACTTTTGTTATTGTAACTTTCTATTATAATACAGTACTTTTTAAAATAAAACTTATAACACGTCCATTATGCAATGATTTAAAATATTGACAAACTAAATATTAAAAGCATAAGCCAAAAATGAACAAAAAATAATATGATGAAATAATGATGAACCATAATGATGAACCAAATCTAGCGTTAGGATTCCTATTCTCAGGCTCCACCCAATTAATATAATAAATGATGTAATTATGCCAGAGTATCAAACAATAAAGATACAAATTTAGGAACATAACAAAGCAATATATTTAGACATTACATTATAAGAAATCATTAACTAACTCTATTTTATTCCCTGCAGATTATTAACAAGGAATTTTACTGCACATTGTTCCAATTTACTTGAATAATCAAGCATTCTTCTAATTCCATTCATTATGAACTCCTTACGAATAAATCAACGTTATAAAGTCATTCTAGAAGATTAACTCGACTTTCTTTCTTCTTACACTTCATCAGTTTTTATTTCTTCATAAAACTTCTAGAAAACTATCCTTTTATGTTTTATTCAAATTCGAAACTCTAATATAATTCAAAAGCTCAAATTCTAGCTCTAACTACCGCACCGTCTCATACAAGAATATAAGATCACGAAAACATATACATATCACATGCATAAGTTGGAAAAATGACAAGAGGAAACAGCTGATGTAACAAAAAATTGTACAAATAACCAGGACATTTCGACAAAGCACTGTAAAATAAAAACAGATAATAAAACAGCTAAGATAAAATTCGGCTATATTCTACTGTAATATTATAATATACAATATTAAACAAAAAGATAATTTGGTTTGAAAGTTTTTCAACTTTTCCTACGTTATTAATTATAATTACTAAATTTAAAACAAAGTTATTTAATAACAATAGAAAGAAACGAATGATCGGAGACTCACTAGCCCTGAGCTGTTTGACCGCCTGATTTAAGTGGTCTACGTATTTAGCATCCTCTGAGTTGTCAGCCTCGAGTGTAGCCACTTGAAGAACCCGGTTGGCACGGCGTGCGATGCTCGATGTGTGTTCTACAACCCCACGCCCCGACACCAGCCTGATGTGAACCTCGGTGCGGTCCGTGTCCCGAAGGATGCCCGCTTCTACAAATAGAAAGCCAACCAGAAGTGAGCATATATTACTGGATGTGGATGAAAAGCTCATTTCTATATTCACAAAGCTATAAATATACAGCAGACTATAGTATTACGTTATAAATACACAAAAACAGTAAGTTATCCAATGAGAAATCAGTATTTACACGAGAAACATCAGGTATTCAATCGGGATAAAACCACAACTAACTTCCTTAACTTTTAAGCGAAATATAATATAAATAGAAGACATTTATCAGCCAAAAGTTCGTAAATAACTAGTAGCTTGTAGCTTTTAGAAACTCACTATTCCCAAGGATATTAGAAACACTCACACAATATTGAATTTAAGTCATAATAATATGTCAAATGAAAATGTCTAGAAAGATGGATTTTATAAGAATCCCTCTCAAAACCACTGATATCTCAGAGATTTTTCATTGTTTGAAATTGTGCCGGTCCTACCCACATGCATGTGATTTGAATTATCCAGATAATTAAGTAATATTCCAAACTTATCTACAATAAATTCTTTGACACACTTAAAAAAAATCACCTAATTTCTCAGAAATACAAAAAAATCAATATGTCCAAAGCTGAATTAAATAGCTCGACTCATTACGGATAATTAGACAAATTACAACACTCTCTACTGCAATATAAAAGAAAATCTATTTTGCTGATTTACACTGGTCAATTAAAAAAACACTTACTACATGTACATTAAAAGGTGAATCATTGATTAAAAAATATTGAAACAATTTGTAAATATTAAAAGCAGTCAAAATAAAGTAAAGACATTAGAATACATGTATTACTTTTTAGTAATAAGTTTAATAGTCGATTTATGAAGAAATTAATAATTAAAATTAATAAATATAATTAAATATAAATTAAGAACACGAGCTTGAATAAATAATTTTAAAATATATCCACCAGAATACTGTAAAAATAGCTACTTTCAAGTAAATTCTATCAGATGAGAATATACATATTTACAACACATCATTTGGGTAATCAGACTAATAGTACAGTTTACAGGAAGGAAAATAGGTCATAGTTTAATATATCGACCTCCTTAGTAACCAAGTATTATGTACTAGTACATTATTGTACTTTATAGGATGAATTATGTACATAATATTAATAAGTGTCAATACTAAGAAAAAATTATAATCGACAGGCACTGTAAGTATATGAGATGCACACATAATACACATATGCAAAGATTTGACGACATATATTGACATATCCCAGCAGGAGTTGTATTTCTGGATTTATTGGAAGAAGTATACATGATGTTGACAGCCTTCAATATAACATTAAAGACAGTCAGAATAACCCTGTTACAGTAGGTGTAAGAGTCTGTATATAGATTATACTACAGTGTCACAATCATAACGCATTCTGCTAAGATCCCCAACCACTATAACGAAGCATCCCCAGGAATAAACAAGTAATTGTGACCCAACCGGTTATTTCAGAATATTGGATCATCATATTTATAATTCGTCTCCATCGCTAAACCTCATAATATGTAGTAGCTATCTATGTATATATACTCTAATATCATGGGAACACAGGCAAAATAATAACAGTAAAAAGTTAGTTTCAATCCAGAAACGTTCAACTGTTCATAGATCTGTGTTATATACTATCAGTTTAATGTAAGTTTCACACACACTAAACAGTCAGATTAATAAAAAGGAAAAGAAATAGAAAAGTGCATATGACAACAATTTAGATGGTAGTTCACATAGAATCTTTAACTTATTGCTTAGTTTTATGTGTTGTTGTGTACATTTAGTACAAGTCACCTAGCTTTCTCATTCATAGAGACTCACGGAAGTTGCACTGTACATGTAAAGTGGAAAGTAGGAAATCGGTTTGATGGGGCAAATTTGGCCAACGCAGTAACTAAAGGTGATAGGCTCCAAACCATCCTTTCTGTTTATTTTCCAATATTCTATAACATTATGTAGTAACGTTGTAGAAAAGGTAGATTTCAGGTTTATAACTTTATAAAACATAACACAATATATATCGGAATGGTATAGTGAAAATAGGTGAGGGAGGAAAGAGAATCAATTTCTTTTAATAGCTCTCTTTAGTCGGCTAAGTGTACATAGCTATATTTGTCATGTAGTGCGGCGTGTGTTGGATTTATATTTACCACATCGTGCGTGCACCTTTGAATGCACCTGCACTGATATAATACACACCATATATCCACAGTTTATTTCAACAGTACAGCATGTTAGGCTAGGGGCACACATATGAGAAAGTACACGGTTACTGAATGAAATATTACAACTGTAATGCCCCCAAACAAATTAACAGTTCTCCTACCCGGACTAATTTACTGAATATCACTAGAAGATCAAAAGAAAATGTGACAAGATTAAATAACAGGTCACATTTTGTACCTATTAGACATAATATATTATACGTACAACGTAAAGAAAGTACTCTTGCTTCTGTACAAACTGTAAAGTCAGCCACATAAGTGTATTTATATTCATGTGTCTAAAGAAAAATAAACTATATTACGCGTGCGAACTTTTCTGTCAATTCATCCATAATTGATCTGTAGCTGCATTATCATATTTTTAAAGTTCAACTAAACTATGAATGTAAAATAAGAAATGGGCACCATATAATATAGTAATTACAATGCAAAATAACAAGGTGACTTTTATTATGATGCTAGCGGCAATGGATGATGATTGAATTTTTTACTTATTATACTGAGTCCATCAGAAGATATTTTTATCCCTAACAATATTATGATAATATGCCATTTTATTGCTATACTATTATCAAAAAAATTAAATAAAAATATGTTATACAATACATAATAACTTACTATGTATATGAAGAAAACTGAATGATATACTTAAATATCTTAATTCAAAATTTGTAATATCTAATACGTTTGCACATCTATTAATAACGATAAATATTTTTGTTTTTATTAAACACTCAAAAATAAAATTAATAAGACACTAATTAACCAAGTATAATACATTAAATGTATTTATCACATAAATAGATAAACATATTACTAGTATATCAATCAGTGATAAACTGTTGCAAAAATGTGTAGTTTGATAATAAATGAAATTTTGTAGTTGTAACTGCGAACCACATTATAAATAAGTCACCTTACAGAGTGACATTTTCAAGACTTATAAGATAAAACAGAATAATATTTTGAAATACTACTGCAAGGAATGTAATTAAACCAGATTAGTCGTTTATTGTTTCTGTTTATTTTTTATTCTATATAATAATTTGAAATATAAAAATAACAATAAAATAGTACATCAACCTTTTAATCAAATTCAAATATTCCATTTCAAAAATAGCACTGAAGAAATAATTGACATTTTTTTCTTGAAATGAGCAGCAATATGATTTTGAAATAGAAATAAATAACATCATCGACGTTTTCGGTGAAATTAACAGAGCTCGCTAATTTCACTCTTAACAATAAATTAATAATGTTTGTTTTTACTTGCATGTGTCAATTAAATCAATATTTAATATTTAAATTACGAAACTACATACATTGCCTGAAATTTAACAAATGTACAAAATCTACATGAATAATAATTTGAGTTCTCTTGATTGCAATAATTTGGTTTAAAAGTTTTTGTGTATTTATATGGTCAATATATGTATTTATTCCGGAACTCACCCTGAGCCTGTATAAAAGCATTCGAGTCTGTGACCTCGTCAACCAGACGCCGCATCCGGTCTACGCTCTCTGTCCACTGGGAGGCCATGAGGTCCACATGATCACAAGCGGCCCCCGCAGCTAACTCAGGTCCCAGGTCCAGCAGTAGTCGAGCCGCATAGCGCAGCTGCCCACCCAGTCCGAATATCTCAGAAGCGGCGGCTCTTAACAAGTCTGATCGGCGAGGATCCTCAGCCACTGCGGAGGCTAGCTCGGCCGCGTGACACAGCCGCTCGGAGTGAGCCTTTAGGGGAAAAGGTGGGGTACCTTTGCTGTACTAAGGGTTTCCACACTATTAGTCTAAAGTATAAGGCATTTAAGGCAGTTAGAAGCCGTTTAATATTTGGAACAAATATGTGCTTTAAACAATAATAAACAGAAGATTATAATTGAGTATGCATACAAAATATGATAGAAATGTTGAAGAAAAAAATGCTATATATATACATACAGTAAAATCTACATACAAATTGGTAATTAAAAGAAAGTTTTCAAAATCAACAAAATAGTATTACAATACCTTTAAAGCAGACATATATACAAATAATTTTAATATAGTGATGCTTTTGATTTCGATAAATGAAATACATATTATATATGCATGTAGTATATTATCATTACTACACTGTATATTTAGCAATTAGAATTTTGAAACATTTAATTTACAAGAATTATTAAATAAAATTTAAATTTAAACTTAAACTTAATTTAAAATGCGAGACAATTTTTTTATTTAAAAAATCATACAACTTTTCAGTCGGCACAAACTAAAATTTTCTATAAATGTTATCAATAATAATGATTCAAGGCAGTCAAGTCAAAATGCACTATTGAAAAACATACAATTACAAAATTTGAATTTGATAATCATAATATGTCTAATTGTATGTAAGGCATAGAATGTGATTGATGGCATTAACAGATTGTCCGGTATTTGCCAATTGGCTCAGCGTGTTGCACAATTCCCCATGAAACTGAAAATTCTGAAAGATGGCACATTGGAAAATCGCATGTCATCGATGATAACGAAAAACGGAATTCATTATCAGATATGAACAAATTATTATTTTTCATTATGCAAATTGGATTCTATTATTACATATGATTAATTATAGTAATATTCCAGTAATTGTTTTGAATATTATGTTTAATTATTATGAATATAATCTCTCAGACTTTACTTAATACAAGTAAAATTTATTTATTCATTGTCTTTAAGATGATCATATTTGATTATAATTATACATTTCTTTCTTTTCGCAGATATAACACGGGAGAATCTACTTCTTTGTTGTAGTTTCTTTGGTTCTCGTAAGTTGACAGCAGCTAGTATTTTTACCTGGAAAGCTGGTTGATACTGGATTTAAAGCACGTTCCAAATATTGAGATTTAAGATTAAAAACGGATATACGAACTAGCACGTAAAGATGCAATCCGAAGATTGGAATTTACGAATCTCCTTAAAAAACATCATCTATACGGCGAAGAAGGATGCTTACAATATCAAAAACACTAGAAGCGAAAAGATTACAATTAGCACTCGCATAACTGAGGCCCACAAGAAATAGGACAAATAAAGTGTCGGAGAACTGCTGTTTATATTAAAAGAGAAAAGATGTAAATATTGATATTTTATTATCATTTTAGTTTTTTTAGATTTAGATAACTTGGAATACATTATGATTTCTGAAAATAATGAGTATTTATTTGCATGATGTTGTTTGTATTACTTTTCCAGCATAAAAATAAAGTAATGCAACAAGAAATGAACAAGGCTGCAAAGGAGTCGGCAAAAAAAAAAAAATACTTGTGGTCTAAAATCTACAAAAAAATAATTTGCTTTCATAGTCGCTATCTTACAGTTTTATTTCACTAGTGACTGACTATCTAATCATAAATGCACCATGTTCATTGTTAAAAACATATATTTCAAAATAATACTTTTCTAGCAGACATTTTCTATCTATAAGTATGTTGCAATTTTTTGGTTAACCTGCATTATAATTTCAATATCACCAGCCCTGAATTAGTATATAAACTCCATAAAATTTCTGCGCGAGTTACATTTAAAGTATTGGATGAAAATGATCCAGCAGCTGATGTAGAAACTTGTGTTTGTTCAACAACTACTGGAGGTTGAAGTTTTTTGAAACAATGGTAGACTTAATTTGTTTTTAGCTTGTGCTTTTCACTTGCAGCATGGGATACTAGCGCTGTTCTGCCCATTCTGAACCCACACAATGCCGCGGCATCTAGCTGCATGTGGGGATCTATCACGAATCAGCCAGACTTTAAAAACAGGATCAAGTAACCATTAGGTTAGGAATGTATTGATACTCATAATATTGATAGAGATGAAATTATATTTATAATTGCTATAATATTTAAACTTATTATACAAACATAATATTAGGTAAAAATTGATTCTAAAAAATACATTTTATAAACTTTTTAAAATAATATATTACTAAAACGTCAAAATTTACGCTAAATAATACATTTTACTAACATTTTATTTTCAAGATGAAACACTGAAAACCCTAAATATATTCCCATTTTCAAGATCGGGAAAACATAATAGTTCAAAACCTCGGTAAATTTACGTTTTCCCGAGTGGTGGGGACTCTGATAATATTTTAATATTAATTAGTGATTACACCAATAAACAGTGATATTTAATTTAAATAAATATTATAAGCGAATGTTGTCACAAAATACCACATTCCTGAAGAACTCAGTCTTAAAAGAACCCAGGAAAGAGGATGTAACGTTTTACTTTAAGAAGGCAGTAAACAGTGATAATCCATAAAATGAAAATAACATTCTGATAAGGAGAATCAGAATGTATGATAATTCCAGAATTTACTGAAGGGTTGATTATCCACAAAACCATTTCAGTTTTTATGGTCCGAAATGGAGTTGAAAAAGACCAGTGTAATGGTTAGGGTTAGGGAGGTCAGTTTCTACCAAATGAACTTTTTTGGTGAAAGTTTAAGTGGAAAAACACTAGTGAGTAAGCCAAACTATTGCTGCTTTTAGCAAGGCAGAAACTAACCAAATGTGGACATCAAACGACTGCCTTCTACATAAACATAATTGTGTTGGTCTATATGCTGGTGCACAACAAAAATTAAAGCAATTAACTTAAATGTTTGGAAAGGTTAATATAACAAAAAACAGATTAATAAAAGTATTAGCCTATCTATCAGTACTGATACGACCCAATATATAAAAAATTAGCTAAATATTAAAAAAAATCAAAGAACAAATGACTTTATGTATTTTATTAAAGTATAATATAATGTGTTATGCTATCCGAGCTAAATATTAAAACAAAGAATCATGGAAATAAGTGGTTTTTATTTTTATTAAATGTATTTAAATATATATATATATTATTAAGCATATCCATGGTATGGGAGTGATCTTCGTCAGCCTTTTTGTCAGCATTGGTCAAAACATGCAAAGAACAACCCCTTACATCAACGAGATGCTCTAGTCACTTTTTATGACGCAATTGAACTATAGCGTCATTCTACAGGCATGAGAATGGTCTAGCGTGTCTACGGAGGAAGCATTTTTGTAAGGCCTCCAACCTCTTGGGTGTTCATGGCAAGGCGAGCAGCAAAGCCTCTAAATCGACGCGTGCGTAGCGCCGAAAATATTAGCTTTTAAAAACATAGAATGCATTTAAAGGCATATAAATTAATTATATATGTATTTTTTATCTACTGAATCAAGAGTTAAGTATCATGCAGTACAATTTAAAATTTGAGAATTATAAAAAAAAATTAAAAAGTATATCAATGATTATTGAGTATCTGAATAAAATGGGAAATTTTAAAACTAATCAATATTTTATTATGTGTTAGTATTATACAAGGAATTTTATTATATATACATAATATATACATGTATATCTAAAAAGGGTGCACCAAAATATAAAGATAGACATAAAGATAAACTCTTATTAAATAAAAATAGACTAGGATCTTGAGTTAGAATATAGAATAGGGCCCTCTACAAAATAAATTTCATTTAAAGATAGACTAGGGCCATTGAGTTAGATATAGAATAGCCCCCCTTCCCCCCTCAAAGATATATAATATTACAACAGTTTTGAAATAAAAACAAAAAATTTAATGACCAAATTATTTCTACGGAGGATAATTTATTTAAAATGTAAAAATATTGCCAACATTTTTATATAATTATCATTTGATCTCTGACTTTTTTGGGGGTTATCGAATTTGATATTTTGTAAAATCATAAATCATACAAGTTTAGATTTACAGCACTAACTGCGTTACTTTGGAATTTTAATAAAATACAATAACTAAAAATATTAAAAATCAGAAGAAAAAAAGTATGAAATATTGTTATATTGGATGCTACTAGAGAAGTAGAAGGTGTAGCCATAAATGAATCTCACTTATGCCACGCATAAAAATTCTTTCAAATAAGTTAGATTTCATTGTTTAAGTAATAAAAAAAAACATAAAATGCATATTGCAGTTCAAATGAAATGAAATTTCAGAGCTCACATCACTGTTATCATAACTTGAAAATATTTTGTTACTTTTATAAGGAAATATTGCTCAGTAAGATTATTCCACAAATTTATTAGTATTGCGATTTTGTATTTTAACATTATTTCCTAAATTACTAAAAAATATGAACATATTTTCAAGCCATAAATTTAATTTTCCGCCACATAATTTTATTTATTAGTCTTTCAATTTTTTAGATCATTAAAATTTTCTATACGTTAATTACTTTGAAAAAGTATATATCGACGTATTCTTACTGCCTCTTCACAATAAAATAGTTCGCAATAAATTAGTACTCAATTCAAAAAGTACAACGTTAAATTTTGTTGAGAAAAACAATTTTCTAAATATAACAGAACGAATATATGTTACGCTTTTCTTCAAAATACTGAACAATTAAGCATATTCTAGATGTGCCTATAAAACAAAATATGAAAGTGTTAAACACTTAAGATTAACCGTAAAACTATTGTAACTTTTAAAGTTGGCTGATTCCAAACATCCTACTAAATTTAAAGACTATCAGATACTCTTTTTATTACACTTACAGATGTGTAAAATAACCTAAAACTTTAATAAAGAGTGTAAAAAATTTGATTTTATTATTATTATATATATATATTTAATCTAATTTACAGCTGTACACCTGGCAATAATTAATCTCGCTAAATAATAAAAAATCCTCTCAAATTTTCTTGCCCGTTTTTGGACGTGAGCTTTCAGTGATATTAATTTTGAATTTTATCCTCAGATATGCATAAAAATAAATATTATCTTAGAAAATATTTGGCATGATCTTATCACACCTTAATACAGAAATACGTCATAAAGAATTCTAAATAATTTAAGAAACAATAAATCGACTCAGTGGCTTAATTCTTAAATAAGCAATAAGAATATTGATCTTAACTAGTCGAACAAAATTTAGAAGTCGTAATTTTTTAATGCAACCAACCTGAAAGGCCTCAGCACTGATTTCAAAGGTGCCCTCTCTACCAGGCATATCCCTACCAGAGCTGGCAGCCTCAACCATCGACCGAAGGGGGGACTGCAGGTCCACAAGTTCCTCACCCGCCCGCTCTACTAAAGCAAGATGGAGACGCTCGTAGAGACAGACCAGACTGCGACACAGCTCCACTGCGCTCCTTTGAGTCTCAGGGGCCAGTGAGGGCAGGTCTTTCAGTGAGGGAGGGTGGAGGTCGCAATGTCAAGACAAACATTAACCACATCTAGTAAATAAAAGCTTTGTTTTAAGCTATTAGCACAAAATTTAAAAATACACGAAGAAATAAGTTAGTGCACTGTATTAACTAAGAAGATACGATTATTTCCAGCATATCATAATATGAGGAATTTGAAGTAAAAGGATATGAAAAAATTAACATAAACTTCATTGACAAATATAAATATTTTTTACTTTATCATTTTAACTAAGATTATGTAAAGCTGACTTTCTAAAAGTAATCAATAAAACGACAACTTCCAATTAAGTTAAAAAATGCAATGTGTTAGTAATTATGATCTTTGTAGTAGATGTGTCAAACTTTAGCGCGATCTACAATCAATTCACAAGAGTTTGAAAAGTTGATTAGAATTAGTGCCAAAGTAAAAAATATTGTATTATTATCTCAGACTTTTTTTTAACAGCAGAGTTTTCTGTTAATTTAAAAAAGGTCACTTGCATAGTTTGTTGTTAAAAATGACAATTTTCAGCGATTTTTACATGAAATTACGTGTTAATATTGTTAATAAAGTGTACCAATAGGGTACTTTAGGTAACAGAATAGTGTACTTTAGGGTATAAAAATATTGAAATAAAAGCAGAGGAATACATAAAATACATAAATACAAAAACTCACTATAAAAAATAATTATGTAAACTAAAGTTGGATGTTGTCACAAAATACCACATTCCTAAAGAACTCAGTCTTAAAAGAACCCAGGAATGAGGATGTAACGTTTTACTTTAAGACGACAGACAATAGAGATAATTCATGACGGAAAAAACACATTCTAATAGGAAGAATCAGAATGTATAATAATTCCAGAATTCACTGAAGGGTTGATTATCCACAAAACCATTTTAGTTTTTATGGTCCAAAATGAAGTTGAAAAAGACCAAAGTGTGATAGTTAGGGTTAGGGAGGTCAGCTTCTGCCAAATGAACTTTTTTGGTGAAAGTTCAAGTAGAAAAACACGTGTAAAACAAGAAACCGCTATTCTGTTAGAAACGACATAAGCTGACTACTTGTAGACAACCATAAATCTGTCGTCTATAATTATGTAAATCAATACTGAACTGTTATAATTAAGTGCTAATAGTTAAATAAAATAAAATAATAATAATAATAAGTACATTGTAATATATTATACATACTACAAAATATAAAAGTTTATATAAGTTGTAAAATTTTAATAATAATTATTAAAATTTTAAATTTAAAACTAAAATTAATGATGCTAATTAGCTCAGAGTTCATTAATCAAGCTCGAAACTTTGAACGGGACTGCATTATACATAATACTAATTAAATGTATAGCAATATATATATCAAATTAATTATAAGAAATCTGTTCGTTACAGTCTGGTACACTTGTATATGAAATTTCATACTTATGATCATTATAACAATAGCAAAAACATAATTACATTGTTTACTTAACATGTGGATTTTACATAGATCTTCGAAGCTATACTTTAATTATTATTTTTTAATAAAACATTTAATTAATTTTTTTGATCTCATAAAAAATATATAAAGAACAATATTTCTATTATATAGTACGTAAAAAGTTAGCGTACTGGTATTCAACATAAATAATTAAGAAGAGTGTTAGAAAACTATTCGTGATATCTGTTAATTGTAAAAGCAAATATCTTTGTTTACTTATTATTATGAGATTTTCTACTAATATTAATTGTTAAAGGAATGAAATAATATACATATATCATAGGAATATAGATCAAGCTTATTTAATAACATTTGGTCTCGAAATTTTTAGGAAACAAAAATATTAAATTAAATTCGGCAATTAGAAGTCACTGATTTATTACAGTGCATCCAATGATGAAAGAAGTTCTCCTGAAATCAATTTTAAAAACTTTATAAATCTAATTATAACTTTTAAAATAAGATTTGAAAAGACCTTCACAATTTCTACATTAATTTCATACAAATTAAATACTTATTTACATCATAGAGATAGAGTAGCCAATTTGTTTTAGGTCGTTCTATTTAATGTCCTATTTTGTAATTTCTGTATGTCTAGAACCCGTGATGTCATTTATTTAGTGTAAAGAATTCTGTTTAATATTTCTTATTACGTAACAAATCTTTATAATATAGGTATATTTTTTCTTTTTTAATTATAAATTATCGTAATATATTACTGAGAAAGTAGAATGAATTCTGCAAAACCAGTCTTATTTCTCAATATACAAGAATATATTATATAAAATATTAATTATTATCATTAAAAGATTGATCAATTTTAGGAGGTAATAAAATCCTTTAAATTTGAATTTCTAGGATAAGCTCAAAAATTATTTAAATTTTTTTACCATCAATGATTTACCATACTGACTTCACGGACAGACTGACTTACCCCCAGCTCCCGTAAGATCCTCCAGTCTTGCTGTCAGCACCAAAACCTCATCACAGACCTTACTTAACTGTTGCCCAGCACCAGGGGAGGTAGACCCCCCAACCCCACACCATGACCTATCCTCTAGACATCGTCTTCCCTCTTGGACCAATGCTCGACATGCCGCCATGCCCACACAACGATCAGGACCCCGTGGAGCTGATAACCAGCGCTGAGCTTGGCCTAACTTGGCCCTGAGAGTGCGGCCCGGCCGAGTGTGACCTGAGCGTTCGCTCTCGTTCACTGCGTCCCGACAGAGTCGAATGAGGTCGGTAAGTTTGATCTGGCAGGAGCGAACCAGAGACTGGGCAGGGGGCGAGTGCGCCTAAGAGGGAGAGGAAGAATGGATTTCCTGCACGATGCTGCAGATATAAGATTGAAAACTTCACTTTACAATAATAGACCAACATGTCTCATGACATTTACAGGAAAAATCTAAATTGAAAACAATATAAAAATTTGATTATTGACAAAAATTATAATACGTATTAAATAAAGAAGACAAAGCAAAACATGTTTTAAAGATATTGGTTCAGATATATAACAAATAATTTAAAAATAATAATATTATGGATAATTAATAGCCATATAAATATTTTATAATCAAATTTATGTAAAAACTTACTGTTAAAATCTAGTGATCTATAATTTAGAATTGATGATTCAAACAAAACTTATATATTATTATCTATTATTATTTATTATTATCACTGCTGAGTTCGGATCCAGCGACGGATAACATTAAATTATTCATAAGAAAGTTAACATTAAACGCTTTTGAGTAAACGTGTGAAATGTATATTGTTTTACAGAACCAAGGAGATTCGCTTTATCTCGATAAATATTCCATAAAATTGTAGAAATTATTTATGAATATTTTTATTATCTAGACCTATGGCAATAGGTCGTTAGCTAGTAAAGCTAAGCGAACTATGTAGTAGGTAATATAGGATAG
>JAYRBW010057657.1:0-10892 GCA_036023295.1 Invenusta paracnida | reverse complement strand
AATGAAATCTGCTTTTTCTTTTTGAATAACCATGCATATTACATAGCATAGGTGGTATACATAGATATTGACTAATATAATCAACTACCTAGATTTAAAATCAAAGAAAATTTTGCTATAAAATGTCCTAAAATCCCCAAAAATATGTTTTTTACCCATGGGAGGCCTGATATTATTAATTAAAATATATTTAGGAAATTATCACATCTTTTAAAATCTATGAAATATACCTCTTCAGGGAAACTACAAGAAAGGGCTAAAGTTTTGGTTTTAATCTGTTCAATAATATTTGAATTAACTAAGCAATAAAAAATGTGTGTAATTTGGTTGGTAAAATATAACTTTTTGTTTAATACATCATTTAATAATGTATAATGTATTTAATAACACATGCTTTAATAATCATGTGATTTTCGCAGTGTTTTAATAATAATATAATGTTATTGGCTTTTTATTCCACTTTTTCAGTTTAAATATAACGAATTGGGTCTTTTAGAATTGGTCGAAAATGCTACCCCATCTGAAGACTGCAGTGAGTTTTTTTTATTGACTTTCTTACTAAATAGTACATATATTTTGTTTAACCTTATATTATCTCAACGTTACATATATTCTTCAGCAAATTTCTCAATATAAATTTATTAGAATATATTCTTTTCGTTCTTTTTAATTTTGTAAAAAAAATATAATTCGTAACTTGCTCAATTTTTACTTAGCATAATATTTAATTTAGATATAAAAAATTGATATAAAATAAATCCATACGCAGCACGATATTTTTTGTTTTGTTTTATGTTAGCAAATCGAAATTCTTTTAATTAAATAATGAAACTAATTCTATAAATCTCAAGCTGTTATATACAGATTCACCATATTCTATCAATTATATTTTGCAGCGGAGGTGACAAGCGCTGGCAGTAGCGAGGACGTCGCCATTTTAGATCCACCCAGCGCCTCTTCGGAACCGCATTTAGAGCCCGATGAAACGACCATTTCCTCCTCTCGACCCGCCTCTGACTCACGGTCAGGTGGTGGCGGCGGCAGCAATGGTTTCCCAGGAGACGAGTCCACGTCATTGTACGGGCGACGTCGAAAACACCGCGTGATAGACGGAGAAGTTGTCGGTCTTTTGGCGCGGAGAGAGAAAGGTGCCGACCTTGATAAAATTAGTAAGCCTGTTTATTTGCTCATCCTTCAATATGCTTAGATCTGTTGCCCACAAATGCTTTTTTAGATTTGATTAAATGATTTTTAGATATAATTTCCAGCAGTTTTGTGTGAATTTTTTTTGCAAATTCTATTTTTGTAACTCTTTATCTTAGTCGTCTGTATATAGTCTATTTTATCCTAAATTTTAATTTTATAAAAAGTTGATTTTCTTATTTCTTTGTTTGATTTCGAAATTTTATTAAATGAAAAAAATGTGGATGTTAAATTTGTTGTTTATTTTAAAAATAAAAATTCACGAATTTATATGTACTGTAGGTATATATACCAGGGACACTATAACACCGTTTAAAGTATTCCCTGGTATATATATTTTTCTATCATTTTAAATGATTATTCTGATATAACCAACCAGAATGGGACTGAAATTACGTAATAGCACGTATTATAGTAATTTATTGTTAAGTGTAAAATGTATAGTTAATATGTAGCTTTCGAAATATCAAGTAGGTAAGCATTCCAATTTTTTCTATCTTTTTGTTATACTATTTTTATTTGATGCGGAATTTTTATTGTTACATAAAATGTAGCTTTCTGGTCGAGTCCAACTTGACATACCTCGTTGAAATATAAAAATGCTACCAAATTTTAGAGGAAAAGCATCTTAATTATCTAAGCGTTTAGTATTTTTTTTCAGAAAAAATTGGATATTTTCAGTCTTATTGATATTTATTCACGGCCTGCAAATGTTTTATCGAGACATTTCAGTTTATTACTATGTCAATAATGATATAAAAATTCTTGGTTCTTCTTTATTTGTAAAAATATTTTAGGTATACATCTTCTATGAAAGTAAAACTGTATAATATACAACAAATTTTATAAATGGGTTAACAAGCTTAATAATAAGGTTAAAACATTATAATTTCATTTTGTTGTTTATAATAAAAGTTATTAATAATATATTACAAGTACCGCTTTGAATTTTCAAACCTGTTATTTTGATTTCTAAAGAATTTACTCTTTTCTCAACAAAGTGCCAGAGTAACACAGTCACCATTTTAACGGTACAATTTTGTTTATTTTCTGTATCTTTTTTAGAAGTGCGTCCGCCATTTGATTGGACCGCCTATCTTGAACAGAATGATAGTGTTGCCGCCGCTGTAACCTGTTTTTTACATACCTCAATTATGGTACGTATATATTTATACGTATTGATCATCACTTAATATGTTTATGAAATATGTTAGCATTTCTAAATTAAATAATTTTAATGACTACCTATGTAATTAATACATTCTGAATAAATAATTGTACGAATTTAGGTATTTATGTAGGTTCTTTAAATCACACTTACATAGGTGAATATGGAATGTATATTTAACTTATCAGATAATTATTTTTGTTATGTAGGTACCTATCCTTGTAATAAATTGAAAAAAATGAAAAAACATTATTTGGACAAATCAATATTGTTTTTAAGGAAACGTTAGTTTTGTTTTTCTGTTTTGTACATTTAGACAATGAGAAGAGTAGACGTTTTGTCATATTTCTTTATAAATTCGTTGATGCTTTAAAGACGTTTTTTCGATATTTTTTAATTAAATCTTTTTTAGCTGTCTCTGGATATTTGTAACTGTAAGGGTACGAAAAAAATCTAGTTTGACCACTATAACATTACGTGAAAATATAAAGATTTAGTGTACTCCTCCATAACAATATATTTATTAATAACATTTAGATACTGCAAATAAAATTGCGATTGTACAGCTATGTTATCCAGAAGGAATAGGAATAGCAGAATAATTAATATATGGAGACGCATAGTATATGATGGGGAATACCAGTAGGAATTAAAGTCCAATAACAATGGTTATACCATAGAGTAATGAATACACTACTTATGTACCTATGCGTCGACTTCAAGGTGGTTGCTATGCAAAAGCGTAAATAATTTGATATTTCTCCAAAGTCCATTTTAACTAAAGGAAATATAATAAAATGAGTATTAATCTTATTAAATATATTTGTAATACATGTTTTTACGTATGGGAAGATATAATTTCACCAATGAAGTCATTTATCCATTAATACATATATTTTGTTTTAAATTTTCATTGTTTATTTTCCATCCGCTGCAATTATCGTTTTCTTATTTTCATCAAAGCGGTGAAAAATAACAAGAAAGGAGCTATATTTTTATTATGACAGTTATTCATGAGAAATACAAAATTGCATATTATTGCAGAATAAGACTATTTGATAATTCTTTGAAGACAACCTTGCCTATAAATATTCACTAAAACTTAATCGAGACAGGATTCGCAAATACATCAAACTTTCATTAATAAAAAAATGCTATCTGCACTGTTTGACATTAATCTAGTGTTGATTATTTTCGATTCGGGGAACAAAATGGAGGAAATCATATCACATCTTACTAATAGTAATCAAGCTTACTAATTTCTTTGTAATTTGAACGCTGTTAAATCGTGCATTTTGTATTCATCACAGTTTCACAAAACATGATTTTTGCTCATTTTTTGACAAATTATAACTCTTGACTGACAAACAAGTACTCATTGATATTTTTTTCCAGACTAACTAGACCATCTGCTATTTAAATATGTTTTTTGTATTCTGCTTTTTGTTGTCAGTTTTTTTAATACCCTTAAAGTTTGTGAAAAATAGCAAAAATGCTAATATTGACACCTATTTTAAAATATTTAATAAAAAAGACTGACAATAAAATGGGTTATTTTCTAATTTTGTTCTGTTCACTAGCTGAATATAAACAAATATCACTGGTCAATAATATGTTTTTTATTGTCAGTTTTTTGTTATAATATAATAATAATCTCTTCAAAATAATAATATTTTGTTAAAATGATTGATTTTGGCTATCTTTACTTATCTACAACAAATAACTGACAACTGATAACTCTACTAAATTATGTATAGTAATGTCTTATTATGTCCTAAACATGTACTGAAAATATCATGTCGCACATTAGGGCCTCCAAAAAATGTACGACCATTTTAAAACTTTACCACATACGGTATTGATACTATTTTTATATTATATTACTATATAGTAGGTAATAGGTATATACCTACATGTGTTAGAAATTTATTAAATTATTACTTTTACTGTTTAGTTTTATATTTATACATTATATCTATAATAATTTAATAATGATCAATATTTTTTTGTTTAAGTCCCTATATAAAAGTACTTAGCGGGGGGATACTATTGTTATATTAGATAAATGGAATAGACACAGACAAATAATTGACAACCACATATAATTAATTATAAGTTAATACAATTGATTAGGTAGATAATTAATACCTAATTATGAACTAAATTAATCCATAAGTACATACAGGCTATATTATACAATAAGTATTAGTAATTATAAAATTATTGAGTGGTTAATGTTCATATGACACAAAATACTGATGGTCAGTGATACTTTATTTAGCCATATAAATTTTCTAATATTAGAAAATTAGTGATATTATATCTTATGTTTATAATCAAGCTTAATAACATTTTGAAAGGAGAAGTAAAATGTTATAAATATATTATTATAATAAGCAGACCCTTTTCTCCGAGGGTTAGGTATATATTGAATTGAGGTGACTCAGCAAGTCAGATATATTTGGACTAACTGATCATTAAGCTAGACTGCAAATTATTTGACTCCAGTGGTTTACTACTGTGCATGTGCGAATTGAAAAATAGCTTTATTTTTATATTATTTTTGATACAGTCGAAAATGTATAATTGGCTATATTATAATATAATATTTGGTAAAATTTTTACTCATAAAATAGTAATGTGATTTTTCTAGTAGTGCATGTAAAAATATATTAATTAAAAAATATATATTTTGTGGAATTTTATCTTTAGATTAGTCATTATTCCATCAGTGAGATTATTAGTCATATTTTTTTTTGTTTATATGTTATTATCCTTTTCAACTGTATGCAGGGTTTCCACGCCTCAGGGAATTTATAAATTGAGAAAAAAACTCTGGGAAAACTCAGGAAATTCTGTTTTTTTTTCTGGAAAATCAAATGAAACTAAGGGAATTTTTAAAATATATATATTTTTAAAATACTCATAAAACAAAAAATAAACAAAAAAATAAAATTTAAAAATATTCTAAGAACGAAAATCAAATTTTTTTTAAATAATACAAAAAATAAAATTTTAAAAATAGTCTAAAAACGAAAAATAAAATATGAAAATATAATTTTAAAAATGTCTCATTTAAAAAAAAAAATCAAAGTAGCATAAAAAAATGAAAGAGGGCATCTAGATGGTTCTGTCTGAACTCGGAACAGTACATTGCATTTCATGATTTCATAATCGATTTAACATATTTAAATACTTAACAGTATTGCAACTCTGTATATAACTGTTATTAACTCAAAACATTGCATGGTTTCTACTTTGTTTTCATTATCTGTTAGTACCTACCTACCTACTACCTACTGTTATCTGTTAAATTACTTGCAACTGTTAAAATATATAACACATTATACAGCTTACATTCAAATTTATTTATCATTCTAAATTTAAAAAAATATTAATTAACATAATTTATATAGTTAATAATAGTTTTAATACACACAGGAAAATATACAGGTATGGGAATCTTCAGTGGATCTGTGGATTTCAGCAGATTTGGTGTCCAATTTTATTATTTTTGTAATTCGTTCAGATCTGCAATAAAACTTGGAGGGGTCAACCAAGAAATCTGGAATATTTAGTAACACCTTAAAAACTATTTGAAGTTTTAAATAAAAATAAAAATTTTAGGTTTTAATAATGAAATCGATTTGCATGATATTAATGCGATAATTCAGACATTTAAGCAAAAAACCGCACCCTTTTATTACAAGAAATTACTCTTTTTATTCTGATATTGAGCCCTCTATAAGAATATGGGCTCCCAAAATTTTGATTTCAGCGGATTTTTTATACTGCTATTCCCATCCTTGAATATATAGCAAAAAAATTAAGGCCTACTTTTTAAAAATACGCAACAGTCAACTAAGCTTTCAATGGTATTTTAGTCAAGAGGCCTGTTTACCTACAATAAAAATATTTCGATAATAAAAAAATATTCATAACGTTCCTTAATTTAAATTTTGACGGGAATTAAATGGTGTCGTATAAAATGTTGTTCATCCAAACCTTGACCATCAAATTATACCATTTTGATAGTTAATTCACAGAAATAAAAATTTAATTTTTTAATGTAGATATATTTTACTCATACCATACTTATTCATACTACTTCTCATGCTATAACTATAAAGTTAAGTACCACTTTGTATTTAAATAACACTTTTATTCATATCCCAGTTATCAAGATATTGATGGTGTCAATAATTCAGTCAACCTGACCAATGGGTACATCTAGATAATTGCAGGATGCCACATTCGTTTTTGTCTTATTACCTACAACATATGACAGATTTATTTCTGATGTTTATAACAATAATATAAATTCAATTGGAACATTTTGCTTTTTGTAGTCTTGAAGTGGTGTTATACACCCTACTTCAAAGTAGTATGTGAACTGCACAGTGGTTTATTAAAAGATTTCACTTCTAGAATGGAGGCTAATGACCGATTTTTTTTGTGTGCTTGCTCGTTGGTTTGAGGCTATGTAAGGCTGATGAAACATAGCAAAGTCGAAACCAGTCCTGTGGTGTCTCACTGTGTTATGTGAATACTAACTAACATTATTTAAAAAATATAAACTTTAATTTATCCAAAGATCACCAGAAGTGTTACTGAGAAGGTATTATTAGGAATTATCCTGTAAAAATCTTATTTAATTTTCCATGTTATTTTAGACTTAATTCTGAATAATAGCAAATATTTTCAGTCTGAAAAATCAAAATTATTTCCACTGTTTCAATGCTTACTAAAGTAAAATTTGGATTTAATCTAAGATATCAAAGACTTTGTATATAATATCTTGGATTTATATTTTTACAGACATTATAAGACATAATATCCACATATCCCTGTCCAAAATGTATATTTATTATAAGAATACACAAACTATAAATCATATTATTTGCAAAATAGGATTTTTGTGGTAACATCTACCTATCATGATAGAATTACATATCTACATGCATATATACAATTGGTACTATTTAGTATTGATTATAAAACCATTGCATATTAAATATATTATACAAATTTATGTATTTTTTTATATACCTAACCTATAAAATAAAATAAAGTTTGCCATTTTTGACCTCTCGACTCGAGTCTCATCTCTTTAGTCAAACGCCGTCTTGTCATTTCTAGTAACTCTTGTAAAAATATATTAGCTTAAGAAAAAAATCCAATGCCAATTTATCTTTAGATTAGCCACTATTTCATCTGTAGAATGTCCATGCTTGTGTATTTAAAATGCTTACCGCCTCCGTAGAAGTTGTCTCATATGATCCGACTTATAAAATTCTCCCTCTCACATGACAACATAGGCGCCCACTCACTCGAGATTCCAAGAGGGTGACAAGTTAGAAGGCATTGACCCACACCACGAGAGCCTCTACTGCGTCCTCACAATCTCGGAGGTCCTGGGACATCGACTACGCCTCCACTTTGACGGCTTCTCAGAGCGATTCGACTTTTGGGTCAATGCCAACTCCCCTTTCATCTTCCCCGTGGGCTGGTGCGAGAATAATAACCGGCCACTTCAACCGCCTAAGGGTGGGTTACTTTGAAATTGATTTATCGATTTAAGAATAGTTGTAATTAAATGTATGTAAGGTTACGAAAATATTATTGTATATAGTAATTAATATTTTATTATGCTAATTTGCTTTAAATTGAGAATAATTTCTTAAAATAAATTCTTAAAGTAAAAGATAGTTAGGAATTGTAATACTATTTTTGGATGTGTGTTATGCTTAAAGATAATTTGTATATGATAAATTTCATTACCATTACAATTTAATTAGTTTCATCGATCTACTTTCAATATAAAATTGAAATGTCTAGTGTGGCTCAATAATATGCGATTGTTTTTTATATTATACATTTATATGGGATTATTTATATTTCAATAAATAAATAATTTTGTTATTTAACATAAAATTATTCATGATTCTAATTATTCTAACAATTAAATAATTGATTATTACTATTTTATAAATAAGTTATACACCACGCATAAATCATTTACAAATTATAATATCATATAAATTATATTGACATGTATACACATAATAATTGATTTTATTCAAAATCAGATATTATTTTGTATATAATAAATTATCATGTATTTATTGATATATAATTGTATACATCACTTAGATGTATTGAGAAATTATATTGCTTAAGCAATTAAGTAAATACATTAATTAAATACTTAGAATTTCATGAAAATTATTAAAACTGGAAATTATTTTTATAAAAAAGTGTTTTATTAAAGTAATAAATCATTCATATTAATTAAAATTATAAGTACAATCAACATGGTTCATAGCGGTCAGGGAAATGAAAAATGGTCAGGGAAAAAAAATTAGTCATAGAATTTTTTTATTTTGTATAAATTAAAAAAATGGGATAAAAATCCAATGTCACTGAAATATAAAATCTTCATATATCAAAAACCAATATTTTTATTATTTTAGTTAAATAAAAAAAATGGTTTAACATGAAATGTCAAAGAAAATCATTATCATATGTCAAAATCCGATATATTGTAATAAATCAATGGAGTTTAAAAGGTGTGAGTGATTATTGATTTCTCATTGAAACCAATGATTAATTGCTTGCTATATTCAATATTATAAATACAACATACAGTTTTCAAAAATATTTCCGAGATAATTAGATTAATAGATTGACCTGTGAATTATAATTTTAAAAATTGTGTCTTATGAAAGTATTTTCTCAAACAACATAATATATTATAAGATATATCTGGACACTCGTTTATATGCATTCTAGGTAATAAAACCAACAAAATTTCGCTTTAGGTTGCGCGTAGGATAATGTTTTTCCGACAATTTTAGAATGGTCTGTTCGGATGCCTGTATGTGGTTAAAACGTATCTATGTATGTACCTATGTATATTATCTGCAAGATTTCTGTGTAATGTTGATAATTATTAAATTATATAATCATTTGTGTACACAGCATATTGCAACACAAAGTTTTATGATTTAAAAATATATTTTTTATAATGGATTTTAAAATGTGTTTTTATATAAATTGTGCAAGGATAGTGAAAACTATACGTAGATATCATAGTCAGGGAAATTAATTTCAATCATCTGCTATGAACCATGAATCAATTGAAAAGCGATTACAGACTTACATAAATGGTTAGTTTTTTGGAATTAGAAAAATGTATTGGTACGTCGACTGTTAAAATGCTTTTAAGAAAAATTTCCATTTTGAACTCTACAGTTAATCTTTGTTAATTTCTGTATAACCACTCCATGGATTCACGATTAATGTCTATAGCTTATTTCCACGTGTTTTGTTTGTTATCGACTTTTACAAAACTGCACACAGGTGAATTATTTTTTGCCGAACTACTTGGAGATAAAAATCACAAAAAATCTGAAAAATAATGTTTTTTTATATTGTAGTAAAAGAGAAGACAGGGCGAATGTTTTATTTAGAGCTGAATGTATAATATTATAATAAAAGTTGATAATCAAATTTGTCTTTGACATTTTATGGGAATTTAGAAATTCGATAATCGAGTATGTATCGATTATGCTGTTGTTGTTGTTACTACTGATGCTTTTTTATATAACGTGTTATTGGTGCCTCCTGAGGTGATAGTGGAGGCTACGAGCTTAGTTGGGAAAGTCGACTAGGTCACGTAGAGAGTGTAGCCCTAGGGTTTCCCATAGTTGCCACAGGACTGGGCATTCTTCTATTAGGTGTTCAATCGTTTTGGATTCTTCTCCACAGTACCTGCACTTGTCGTCGTCACTCAATCCTATGCGCTTTCTGTACGCTTTGAGGTCAAGACTGTGCCCTATTCTTAGACGTTTAACCGCAATGGCTTCTTCTTTAGGCCATTTGGTTTCCATTTCGTGGTTGAATTTGGCCCCTTTGTACGTTCTAAAGCTTCGTTTGTGGTTCGCTTTACCTACTGGTTTCATAGATTTGCATCGTACTTTGGCCCCGTTGATAAGCCATCCTCGGTCTTCTTGCGGTAATTTACTGGCTTCTCCCGCTGCTTTGTCCGCTTCCTCGTTACCTGGGAGGCTGCAGTGGGTGGGGGCCCAAGTAAGCTTTATTTGTTTCTCTCTTCTATGGAGTTGGTTTAGGATCTTGCATATGTTAGCCAGGATAGGTTTATCTGTGGAGTAAGACCAGAATCGAATAGCGTCAATGCTGGAGCGGCTGTCTGTGATTATCTGGGCACTTTTCCAATCGTGTTTCTCTAGGATCCAGTTTAGTGCGTCTTCGATGGCAACCATTTCCGTTTGGAAGAACGAGCAGAATCTCATTTGTATGCATTCTAGGTAATAAAACCTAAACAAATGTATAGGTTATAAGGCTATAAGCATAGCCATGCAAGCAGGATAATTTTTTCCCCGACATTTTAGAATGGTCTGTTTGGATGCCTGTATGTGTTCAAAACATATCTATGTATGTACCTATATTATCTGCAAGATTTACTGTGTAATGTTTATAATTATTAAATTATATAGGT
>JAYRBW010057646.1:0-10892 GCA_036023295.1 Invenusta paracnida | reverse complement strand
CTGCCTCGTCGCTTTTTGCAAAGTGACGCCTTTTAAAATGTAATGTGCAACAATCACCTTGACTCCTAATTTTTATAGGGCGCTTCCCGGGGGGGGGGCGGGGGGTTGGAACGGAGTAGTCGGAGTTGATATATGTTTAACAATTTCACACAAAAGTAAACAAATGGTTCCTGAAAAGGCGCCGGCCCCCCGTTATAGTACCTCTTTTCAATTTTGCTTCGTCGGTTTTGAAATCCTGGCTACGGGCCTGTTTAAAGTCTGGATTTCACCGACTTTTTAAAATAATTCAATTGGCTAAAAAATTTTAAGTCAATAAAATATATATTCCGCTCGAGTACTAGGCAGTTAGCCTTTCAGTTGCCCTCTCGCTCAGCCAATCAAAATCGATCATTTATTCAAGCGAACAATAGCAACATAAATTAGGTAGGCAGAAAATTGATTAGCACTTAATATAGGTACGTAACATAGATTTGTGCTAATACCAACATCTTTAATGTCCTCATTTAAACGTCGTGGTCATAAACCAAAGACGTTTAAATATACTATCTAGACTAGACACGATAATAGAAATAGAGACAAAATAATATATGTAATTCTTCGTTTGATATCTCAGCCAATCAAAATCGACGATAACTTTGGAAATTTGGTGGGCAAAAGGAAGCGTACATAAACTATAAAGCAAAACTATGCACATTTTTTATAAAATCGCGGTCATCGACAAACTTTTTTATTATTTAAGTTATACTCCTATAAATTACATATTATAGCTGACATTCTGATGCACATGTCTATAATTTTACTTTTCATATCAGTATTTTATATCAGGTACATTTTCCCGTTTGAAAATCGACCGTTTATACTATGAAAGATAGTAAATTTATTTATTTTGCCTACCAAACAAAAAATCTATTCGAAACCGAAATTACAGATATTTCGGCGCGTGTCTAGTCTAGGTAGTATATTTAAATTTGATTACACGATTAAAATTGTCATAAAAAACAAAAACTTCTAAAAATATTGATATTATTTTTTAAAATACTCATATATTCTTAAAGTAATATATGTAGAATAATCTTTTAATTAAAAACACGTATTATTCATATTTAAAAAAAATTCAATAATACATACTATCAAAAATTTAATTCATTATATTAATTGTAAGAAAGAAATAATTTATTAAAGCAAAGAAAACCAACCTGTTTATATTGATCGATCGCCAGGATTTGATTCTGCGTTAACACCTCCAAACGCTTGAGTTGGTCCTCGGAGAACCGAGAAGAAGCAGCAGTGACGGAGTGGTGACTCTGCTGGGCAGCCGCAGTGGTCAGCAATATTTCGAGTCCGGAGAAGAGGGGCAGCGACATGGCCAACAGGAAGTCGTTGGAGTCACGGGCGCCCTCTGTTGCAATCATCTGGGCGAGGGGTTTGGGGCAGGACACCATATCACAAGTCACGTTTGAGGGGGGGGGGGGGGTCATGACCATTTATACCATTGTAATTTATGTGGGGTAACAAAAGTTTGGTTTAGATAATATTTCACTAATTCTAAAAATAATATATATATCAATTCAAAAAGAATAATTTTCTTCTAGAAAATGTTAAATTTTGTATATCTAGCTAATATACTATATTATTTTGTATAACAAAATTATAAAAATTAGACATGCATAAAACTAAAATACCACACTAATAAAATAAAATGACTCGATTGAACATAGATTCAATCGAAAATTGTATATTTCTAATTTTAATAGTTCAATAAACTTTAAGGATCATTACCAAACAACATTAAAATAAAAATTGAATATAGAAACAATTTAAAGTACCAAAAAATTGACACATAATAGTGATTAACCCGTTCAACCAACTCAAGTATAGGTATTATGAATTATGATATTAAATTAAAATAGGGGCAATAATACATGTGATGAAAAAAGTAAAAGTGTATTATAATAAGGAATAATGTTATCAGGATAATCTTGTGGTATTGATTACGGAAAACTTGTTAATCTTTTGAGATATATTATATTTTGTTGTCATAGATAACATTTATTGGGGGTACATAAGTAATACAACATGCACATTATTCTGTCTATTATTAAAATGTATGTAGTCTATCAGAATTAAAAAATAAAACTGATAATGTAAGATGTTAAAGTTGAGTATGATAGTTTTTACCGATTCGCTCTACAAACAGGCAGAAAAAATAAAGAAAGATATCAGTGATAATTGAAATGAAAAATTAAATTATTATTAAATGAAAAGTAAATAATACGGTTGAATAATAACTCTAAAAATAGCAATATTTAATCTATTGAAAGAAACTTACATCAATAAGGCTTCCGTATTCATCAGTATCAATATTGAGCGAGGTACAGAAAGAATCTTGAAGCTGTTTCAAAATCTTCCGAATTGTCTCTATAGAAATAAAATATAAAAATAAGGCTAAGTAGGCTTGTTATTAAAAAAACCCGTTAAAAATTGCATCAAATACTAATTTGGTTACAACATTTTTCACTTATTTTTTTAAAACGGAAAAAAATCTATAAATTCTTCAGAATTTATTTTAATTTTAAAACAAAATGCACAATGTTTTACTAGTGAGTTTTATAGAACCAAATTGTCTAATTTTTAAGAAGCAAAGTTAAATTGTTTATTGTATATATATAGTTTATTTTAAATGTAATACTTGTGAGTAGTATTTGTGTAATTAGATAGGCAATTTCTTTAAAAAAAAAGCGTTAACAATTGTCAACTAAAAATTATTATATGGCAAAATAAAAACAAAAATGTTCAATAAATTAGCTAACAATATTTTACACAAAATGTATCTATATAAAAAAATGATGCCTTATTATTACTTGTGAGTAGCATACGACTTAACACGCTAATTCTTCTATAAAAAAAGAAGCGCAGTAGTCTCTCCACTCACCGATACTCTTGGTGACTGGAAGGTCCTCCTCACTCCCCGACTGTCCCAGTTCTTCGTCACTTTGACGACGATTGTCGATGCCATCCCCCTCACCCTCAGGGTCGCAGGGGATTTGGGAGGGTGCGAGAGGAGAGGAAGTGGAGGCGGGATGGTCGGTGGAAAGGGACTCTTCGAGTTCCTTGCCAGCGGAGAGGATTTGAAGAACCTTCATCTCCACTTGATAGGGAGGCGGATTGGCAAATACGCTCAGAATGTCCGCCCATCTGACAAAAAGAATTTAATTTAGAAAAGCTGTAAAAAGACCTAAAATTAAAAAAAGACGACACTAAAAAATGCTCAAGTATAAAAATATACAATCAATAATTTTAGAAAATCGCAAATATAAAATAAGGTTAATTTTAATAATAAACAGCCTGCTTCAAAAATGGATATTTCTAAAAAAGACAAATACAAATACTTAAATATTACAAAAATGCAAATTTTTATAAATCAAACTCTTTAGAATTAAAAAAAGGAGAAATCTTACTCATCACGTGTTTCGGAGTTTTCAAATCGCAATGAGATCATCGTGCTATCTTTGCTCTTCAGTGTTACCAAAGTCAAGTTAAATCCGTTGTCTGAAAATTACAAGCAGAGTTGTGATAACTTTCAATATATCTCAATGTATCAATGTATCCGCTATAAATTATAAATTAATTCAATTAGTTTCATGATTCAAATTAAAAAGCAAGCTATGCAAGCGACAATTCACAAGATATCGTAATATTTAGTTTATACATTAATGAATGATTTCCTTGTAAATATAGCAGTAGTATGACTGCTCTAGTTAATTTTTAATAATTATACGCAATGTAAACAAACACAAACCATAAAATAAGCATACGTAATAATAAATTAAAAAAAGTAAGGGTTTCCATTTAAAGCAAGCATTTTTTTATCTACCGAATCTTGAAAATCTACTAATAATTTAAGAATATTCAAGTCAAAAAAAATAACTACCAATGGATGAAATGAAAGAACAGTTTTTTTCAAGATAATGAATTGCAACTTACTTCTTTCAGTGGTTGTGACGTGGAAAGGTCTTTGATATCGAATAGCAACACCAGCTTGCTGTAACAAAAGATAATTAAATTTGTTTTACATTGTTAGTTATATTCAGCATTATTCAAAATACAAATTTCTGTCAGTAATTATTGATTTATTACTATTTTTATAATAGCCTTGACTACTATTCACTTTAACATTATATTTATATATTTTAAGTAGGTAACCCTTTTTCATTAGAAAATGGATAACAAACATTTTTGGTGCAAGAGGATAAAATTAATCTTCTATTTTGTGAGAACAATAATTCTTGAACATCAAAAGATATTTTAATTATCCAAGAATTTTTCGATTCTACTATAAAAAAATCAAATTAACATTTAATAAATGTTTAAGTTTTATAATTAAGTTATAAGTAGAACAGAAGTGACGTTTTTTTTAAATAGAAAACTCCTGACGCTACCAGTTGGCAGTACTGATTGAAGAATGGGGAGCATGTTCTTAGAACTTGAGCTAAAAGACTTCAGTACCACCAGGAAGATTTGGAAGATACATATATGTGGGAATATTTATTTTCGGCCCAAGTTGAGATTCGAGCCCGGAAAATTTAAGCCACCACGTTCCTTGAGGTGATACACGTTCAACAAAGGTGATACGGCATTCCAGTAAATGTAAACAATTACATTACATTTACAAAAACTCAAATTTTGATATTTACAAATTAAAATCTTCGCATTTTCAATAATAGTACAAACAAGAGGTTAAAATAAGCTCTCTTGAAATGGGATATTTGATACAGACAGACACAACAAGAAACACCGCTCATTTAAGCAGCAAACAAGTGGTATTCAAGTTTTACATTAAGAAACGTTCCGTCAGTGAGTTTTCCTCCTCTCAGTGTGAGAAATGCCAGAATAATAGTATGAAAAATTAGTATTTTTTAGATGAGACGAGTTTTCCATTTTCTCTCTCACCTTCTTCTCCTCTTCAAATTGCGCTTCAGTGGGGAAGTAAATGATTGGAAACTGGCGGTCCGTGGTTCTGGGAGACTTGACAGCACGCAGGGAGTACTTGTCCCCGTCGGCTGGGAGCAGGATCAGCGCCTCCTTGTAGAGTAGTGCCAAGACGGGGATGGGATCCTTGACGAAGACGTTGGAGATGACGGCGAAATTATCAAGTTGGAGGACCTTCTGAGCAAGCAGGGTGAACTGGAAGATAGTGTTTGGGAAGTTCTGTGGAGAGGAAGAGAGAGAGAGAGAGTTAATTAGGTGACTGGATAAGATGTGGTAGTGTTAAAGACAAGGAATACTTTAACAACAATAGTTCACCCTTATTGCAAATAACCACTTTAGTAACAAATTTATGGTAACTAAGGAGTATACCTTAGCAACAGTATCAAAAATGCTCCGTAACGACATTAAACATAACCTAGTAAGGTGTATATTTAGTATCAGGCTGAAGATGTACCTTTTCAACTCATTTACCTTGGTTACCAAAGATTACCTTAGCAACAAAGGCGATACTTATGCTGCTATATTAAATATAGCAGCATAAGTTTTATAAGTTTTATTGCATAAATTTTATGCAATCAATATTGTAACATACTCTATAACAAAAAATAAAGTTGATATTTCAAACGTTAAATGAAAACTCTTAATTATATTCTATTCAGCAGCTGATTCGCCTAAATTATACTCATCATCTTTTTTGTGACGTTTTTATTAAATTAATACATAAATATTGCATTAAAAGTCACTGACAATCAGGATTACCAACAAAAAGTTTGACGCTTGACTTCATTAATGGATTAACTATTCTGATGAAAACGTCTTCAACAATACAATAATTAACAATTAAACATTAACAAGACGATAAAATAAACCAAGACGTCCCAGGGCCCTGAACCTTTAAGAGAGGTCCCTACTCAACTTGCGAGTGAAGTGCATTACCTGTAGATCAAGAAGATTAATAGCGTGCAGCTCCTTCCGTTCGGTTTGGTTGATAATTGTATTGTTGTTACACATCTCAACGAGCGGCATACACCGAGCGTTGATGTACTTGGGGAGACTGTTGCAGTGGCTGAGGATCTTCTCCCAGAGTACTGCCTCATCTGATCGAGTAGAATCACACAAAAACGAGGATAGTATATGACACGAGGAAGAGTTAGAGGTTCACTAACGAGAAATCAAAATTCACTAAATAATGCGTATAATAGTCATAATACTCATACCATATAAAAATGTTATACAGTGAAAATTAGTTTTCTAATAAAACAATTAAAAAGTAGTATATGATGTATAATAAAATGTATAATAATATCCAAAAAAGCCGTCGTTTATTTAAGAAATTTAACATAGAAGTAACATTACAAGTAAATATTAGACAATATCTTAAACAAAGCTAATAATTATTTGTACATTATTTAAATATAAATAAATTTAACGCAAGTTCCTTGACACAAATCTTTACTAATGTAGTAGCTACTGTAACACATGACTTTTAATATTATATATATTTTCTAATTATTCTCCAAAAAACTAATAACTACTTGTAAAACTATAAGTAGTATACATAGAATAATCAAAAGAAAGAATTTCGGAATAAATTCTTTACTAATTGTTTTAGACTTCAAAATTCATAAAGTTACCCTGGAATTTAGTGGTTTTCTTAGAAAGGGTTCGCAGGACATTTCCCGCAATCATGGGGAGCGAGAAGAGAAGTGTCCGAGTCTGTGTGAGCGTGTCCACTTTGCGGAACTTCTTATATCGGATACTGAGGACCTCTGTCAACTCGGCGTATCGACGACGAAAGGTATTGACAGCCGCTTTCACTTCATCAAGAGAGTTAGTGGAGCAGAGCTGAGCACTCCGTACCAGCCAATCCACGAGGTTCGCGTGGTTGTCCGATTCCATCTGTTCAGTTCACAAGTCGATAAATCGATTGATAACATTCAGACTTGAATAATTTTTTTTAAGATACTTTAATTATTGAGAAAATTTCAAATTGTATTTTCACGCATATAATTAATTAATGACAGGCTTTTAACCAAATAAAAGGTTAAGCATGGCGAAGCATAACTATTATATTTTTATTTCGCTTTATCCATGATTGCCTTCTTATTGGAAGTATGATGCTTTTAACTTTTAACATGCAATAGTCTAAGTAATAAAACATTTCAACTGTATAAAAATAATACAATATGTAAAATAAGCAATTTAAGTAGGACCAAATATACTAATTTTTTTATAAAATAAGAAACTTAAATTAGATAGAAATATCTTCTATGAAATTGGTGATAATTTAAGATTTAGTTATTAATATACATATATTGCCTTATGTATATAAGGTTATTAGACATTTATATATGTATAAATGTCAGCAATAAAATCGATGTAGAAAAACAAAAATACAAATACTTAAGAGTAGTATATTTTTTATATTTGGTATTAAAAAAAAATTTGTTCTAGTATTCCGAAGTAGGTAATATAATATATAAACAACAAATACTCAAAATAAAATGTTTTCCTTTTCCAAAAATCAACGAAACAATCAATTACAATAATATGAATAGTATAGAACTACAACACTCACCCAGCTAAGAATCTCCACGGCAATATTTCCGTAAGTAGTCTGCGATCGACAGGCGTTTATTCTATGCGCCAAATTCTCTGAAAATGTCAACAATAAAGAACAAAAACTGGAGAAGAGGATGGAAGAATAAGAAAATATAAAAACAAATTAAGCTATTGATCTTGCAGCATATTATTATCAATCTACAAGACACTTAGCAAGCCCAGGATTGGTCAATGCAGTAGCCAATGGGAGAAGAGGAGAGCGCTTACGGAAGAGTTTGAGGAGAGGTTTAATGCAGTCGAGGGAGAGTAGCTTGTAGAGCTCCAGAGCTGGGTTAGTCTGGGGCCAGTTCTGGAGGAGCAAGTAGTCGAAGCTCTTGAGGTACTGGATGACGAAGCGGATCTTGTGATGGAACTCCATGAGTACCAGAAGACGTAGATAGTCCTCGTCCTTTGAGTGCTGAGAAGCGGAAGTGGGTAACATGGTCGTATATGTGTGTTTATCAGATATTGATCTATTTATAGTAAGTATATACACTGTTCCGCACGAATTTGAAAACACTATATTATATAGTTAAAACCAAGGATAAATTCACCAATTAAAAATACTATTTTTAACTGTAACATTTCAACAAAAATCTGATATGTTATACTAGAATATTGCTGACATGTCTTTATTTCCAACCGAGCAAACTTTAGTTTAATTAGTCTGGAAATATACATTCAGAAAACGATTAAAAATTACAACATTTTCCCACTGATTATTGGCAAGCTATTGATTTATCGATCTGATATTTAAAACTAAAGCCTTTCATTGTGAGATGACTCATACTAATGACGTAGGCAGTATGAAGTACATTTAGCACTATTTAACAGCTCACTGAATGAAAAATACGTCATAAATTAATACACATTTTACACATTTGGAACCAATAAAGTGCTAACTATTTTTTTAAATATTAAAATATAAGATTTTATAGTTAAACAGTATTATAAATCGATTAACTTCATGCATTTAAAGGTTTTCTGTGTATCGTTGCAAAATTTATGGCAAAGTGTGTATTTAAAATGGTGTAGTGGCGATTTCAGTTTCGATACTATCCAGAAAGAGGAATTACCAAAAAACTATTAAGGTATTTTTGGCATTTTTACCCCTATAACAAACGAATCAAAGATTACATAATTTATTAATAAGGAGACTAAAAAATCGTACAGATAAGATACATTTTTCTTTTTGGGTACGTCCTGCCAATGATTTCTAATAAATACGAAACAGTCTTCAAATTAAGGAACCGTAGAGTGCTCTAGTAGTGCAGCCTTTTGGTCGAGGGACAATTTTGTGGTATAGTATTCATATTAATATCTATGCTTAGATTACAAACTGCATTTTGCTTGGATGAAAATGACTCGACCAATCTGTCGAGGCAACGAGCGGGTTATAGCTCGCTAGTTAGTACCTCGGGCATGACGAAATCTGGGAACTGGGTGAGCTCAA
This sequence comes from Invenusta paracnida, assembly GCA_036023295.1. Lineage (NCBI taxonomy): Eukaryota > Metazoa > Platyhelminthes > Proseriata > Coelogynoporidae > Invenusta > Invenusta paracnida. Next base: position 1,849 of record JAYRBW010057646.1, on the reverse strand, counting down.
ACTTGGCATCGAAGGACTCTCGCACGTCCATCTCAGGGTCGTCATCCCAGGGACATTGCTCGGGAAAGATGGAAGCCATACTTGATTCTCGACTGCCAATTGAGGATCTGGTCGTAAAAGAATGAGGTGGAGACTTTTCAATGACCTTGCGGAGGTGGCTGACTTTCATAACAATTAGCAACCAAGGTAACAGAGTTAAAAATGTAGACAATTAATTTGTCTATAATTTCAGTAATTCCATGAATTCAATGAAATGATTAATTTTATACTACTATTATTACGCCAGTAGTGTTTCAATATATAAACAATCGATACAAAAATATAGAAATACAATTTACAATTTAATATTTGATATTCATTACATGATATTTTATATTGTGGAAATTGGAAATTGAATATTTTCAACCTTAATATAAAACCCTAATAATATATTGTAATAAAATAAATTTTATTTTTTTCTAAAAAATATTATATTTAACAAATATTAGTTGCTTTATTAGTTGTATTTATATTGAATAAGCAATAATGCAAAATACAGACCTTTTCCAAAAATGCGGAATATTAATTACACTTAAATTCACAAGGGAACGAAATAAAAACATAACAACTGAGAAATAAATGTAACAAGAGTTACCCACCCATCGGCCCTTGGGGACATGACGGAATTGCTGTTATTGGATTCGAAACGACTGACCAATTCATCCACGACTCCTTTGAGGGAAAAACAAGCAAACAAGAGAGGGTTGTCCTTTTTAAATATGCTGTTAATTAATCGATTACATAAATCAAAAGTTGTATTGAAATATGAGTGGAAGAAATATTTTATTCTTATTATAAAATTTATAAGAAAACATACTATTGCACAAGAAACCATAAAATAATATACTATTAATTAGGCTAGGCCTTAGGGATTAAAAAGGTTAAGACAAACATGACAAATATTTCATTAAATCAAAATGATTCTATGTACAATAAAGTATTAAAGATAACATTCTAATGTTAGCGGTATTATAATGTGCACATATACTAGCTGTTCACCATAAATTTTACAAACTACACAGAACACCGATAAAATAAAGACACAGGCTGCTAAAATGTATTTCTTTACTGTAAATATCAATATATTTATTGTAATTTATATTGTACAAAAGAAAGCTAACATTTCACTGGTTTCAACTGTAAGAAGTAATACTCGAATTTAAATGCAGTAAGCTGTGTAAAGGTAATAAAAATACTTTATTTACTCCATTCTGCTGGGAAATGAAAATCTTTAGCTTTAAATACCCGATCGATGAATTAACAGCCCGCCAATAATACGTGATTTTTGTATTTTTAACCTGTAACCGAATATAGAGTTCCAAACTAATTAATTATTAAGAATGAGTTAGTTACACTTAATATACAATGATTCTTTTTGTGGAAAAAGCGAGAAAATTAATGGCCATGTCTAAAAAATTATTAATAATATTCCAGGAACAGCTGTACAGAAATTTCTTAAAGGTGAATCATGCTTGAAAATTCTAGTGAAGAGATGCACTTAGTTCGACCTATGTTACGCCACTGCCTATTCTCAGAACAGGTTATTGCTTAAATAACACTCGATTTTTAAGCAAGAGAAACACGATATTACAAACGAGAAAGAGAAAAGACGGTATTACAATCTCGAAAAGTTCACCTGTAAGAAATACTGAGTTACTTTAAATGATTCGAAATATATTCAGTATAAACGTAAATTTAGATTAATGGATAAGTGACTTTTATGTATCTATATGTCGCTGTAATTCATCGAAACTATCCCATCTGCAAAACTATCCTATCTACACTGAAGATTCTATTGTACTTATGTACC